>JAPYZO010002338.1:0-14995 GCA_030522905.1 Torymus flavipes
CCAACAGCCTCACAGGCCTCGGAACGAGGGCGGCAGCGGCGGAGGCGGCCGGCACAAGAAGCGCGTGAGACAGCCCCACAACACTCGCGAGCGACAACGTCAGATAGCCGTGGGTCACGGAGAGTACATCATGCCGGCGCAGGGCATCCATTATCGGGCGCCCCAGAACATACCGGACGAGGCGCTCCTGGGTATGGTGATGACGGAGCCGAGGCCACCCAGGCCCAACAGCATCGAGCTCAGGCGCAGCTACCCGCCCGAGGAGCACCAGCTCTACAGTCCGCCGATGTCCGAGCATTATCGCACTGCGAATTATGTGAACCAGGTCCGTTTAGAGCTTGCTTTTTATTTTTTTTATTTTTTTGGTGCACTTGTCAAGTAGAGGCTTTTTTAAATCTGGGTTTGGTTGAAGGTGGGTTAGGTGTGAAGGTTTTTGCTTATTGGTTGCGGTTTGACGAGAGGAAGGAAATAATGTGATATTAAAGTAAAATCTATAATAGTCTGAGAGACGTTTTATTGTAAGAACGAAAATAAATGGTTATACAATTTATTAAAAGTAACTGTATTGCTTGGTGAATCTTTTGGTATAATAATTCTTTTATAGTTTTGTAAAATTTATACCATATAAATTTGAAGCTTTAAAAAACATTACAGAAGACTCACCTTTTATAAGGAAAATTGCAAGAAATTTGCTTATAATAATAATTTAGATTATTGTTAGATTACTTTCTGATTAGCTTTGTCCGCATCTACAGAATAACTTCTTGGTCTATTACGGGAGCAAACCCTTCTTTAAAATAAATATTTTTTCCATTTATATTTGCATAAGTTTTTGCGACAATTTTTAAAAAATAATTATTGAATTATGAACAGTGTATATTGATACATTCAACATTGTTTATGATGCATGCCAGAGTTTTGGAAAACAATCGCTTCAAACGCTGCTTATTAACCAATATTTCACCAAATTAAATTAGGTTTACGTGGAACAGGTACCAGGCTACGAGGACAGTGCGTACGGCTCTCACTACGCGCCAGGACAGCCCCAGTCGGGCAGCGACACGTATCAGAGCCCTGGTGGTCCGGGCACGCCGAGCCGAGGTGGCAGGAATCGGCCGTCCCAGCCACCCCCGGCGCCGCCTAGCAACGCTTCCAGCAACTCGACGCCCACCATTGCTTCCGCGAACAATACGCCCACGAGGGGCAGATCCATGAGCACCGGCAGGGATACCCTTCCACCGCCACCTCCGCCTCCCGGGGAAACCATGTCACCGCCGATGAACGGTTAGTGTGAAAAAGTTTTAGGAAGAAGAAGTTTTCAAATCAATGTTACAAGTGTGAACCGATGGTTGTGAAAATATATATTTTTAGAGTGCAACGAAATTTTTCAAAACTGTGCAAATATCGTAACAATTGCCTATAGTCTTAAATTTTAGATCCAGAATGTTTTTTTACCGTAATAACATTGGATTTGAATCTATATTGCAGCGATTGAATAATTTCTCGAAATTTGAAATTTGGGATTCATGCATTTATCTCATTATAATTAGTATGGGTTCAAAACTCATTTGAAACTGTCGCATTGTCGCGTCAGTTACGAAGGGTAGATCCATTACAATCAATGTACTTAGACTAGCAATGCAGAACCCATCAAGTTTAATAATAAGACTTGCATCGAGAAATTCAAATATATTTGTAAGAATTTACGTACAATGCGAAATTTTATGAACTTTATTTGCTTATAAAGAAATATTTCGTTACATTTAGAAAATATGGATTTGTTTAATCTAATTTGATAATATGAATAGAATTCTAGTCTTGGATAGTTTTCACAGATACCGTATTGTGAAATTTTTTAGATATTAATAGTATCTTACACAGTTATGGAGCAAAAAACTTGGACAGTCCATATCTCGTGTAAATTGCAAACATAATATGTAGGCTGACCAATTTTACTCCGGTGTTGCGTAAACTCTTTTTCACCATACCCGGGCTGAAAATACCACATTCGCGTTTTTGAGCTGGAAGCGAAAATGGCAGTTTCCGCCAGAGTATGGTGAAGACTTCTTTGAGAACATTTTAAAATTAATTATAGAAAGATGTACTTTATGTTTTACATTACGTTTATCGATAAAGTAGATTCCTATGTATACCAAACAAAAAATCAAAAACTAGCAAACAATATTTTTTCAAGAAGTTCAAATCATCAACATAATTCCTGATTTCCAGGCACGCTTCCGTCGCATTTACTCAGTCGAAATGGCAGCCGCTCGAATAGTCCGCTGCCGAACCACCAGTCAACACCAACAGCCGCGACAGCGGTGGTCCCGGGTCATCTCGGACAGATGCTGCCCATGGGAGTGGACGAAACGGAGTCATCGGTCCAGGATTTGCCGCCGCCCCCACCGACTCCGGATCCGACGCCAGCGCGGCCCGAATCACCACCATGCATACCACCACCTCCCCCACCACCACCACCACCACCCATCTCGAACGGACCACCAACACCGTTGATGCCCATCACCAATGGCGACATCGCCAAGATGATCATCAACAATCCGCCGAAGCTGAAGCCGCTCAACACTCTTATCGATGGTCAGCTCAGGAAACCCGTGAATCCGAATTTGCCTCCGCCGGTTGATCCCAGGAACGATCTGCTCAAGGCTATTAGGGATGGTAAGTGTCTCGGTTTTCTACATGGTTGACAATAAAGTTTAGAAGGTGACAGGAAAATTATTACAGGACAATTTTTAGTGTTGAAAAAATAAAAATTTTTAAATTTATGTATCATATTTCTAAAATTTGTGTGGTTCTTTTTATTTTACTTTTTTTCAACTATGACGTCAGGGTAAGTAATATCAAAACTTTAGGTGTACATTTTATGTTTTGGTACTTAAATTCAAGGTTTAATTAAAGTCACTACGCCAGAGGTTTCTTCTTTCTTTAATGGCTTGTGACGTAATTTTTTGTACTTGTAATAAAATGTTACTATTTAATTTTGTTTTTTATTTTTAATAAAAGTTTTGGAACTGCTCAGTTGAAACTTATAAAACTGACGTCAAAGTAAAATACATACAAGAGACTACTTACGTAGAAATTTTTTTCAGTAAAATAAAAAATTTTTAGGCAAAATTACGAGTTAGTAGATCCTAATGTAAATAGAAAAAATAATCAATATTCAATCTTTGCGTGTAAATACAATATTCGTGTGGGATTATTTCACTCTCAGATGTTATTGATAAAATATTATGTAAATTTAATGTATTTTAGTATTTTTATTTCGGTAAATTATCAACTCACAAAAAATACCATTATTATTTCAGATTTATTATAAGAAAGTAATTTCATCATCTAAATTATTCATATTTTATTTTTACCCAGGCATCAAGCTTCGTAAGGTAGAGAAGAGCGAGCAGAAGGAAGTGGAACGGGTAAACGCCCTGAACGACGTTGCATCGATCCTCGCGCGACGGGTTGCCGTCGAGTTCAGCGACAGCGACAGCGCCTCTGAGAGCGAATGCGACAGCGAGGGCTGGGGTGAGCAGGATAACACGAGTACGACGAATGCCGCGTGACCCGTCTCTCTGCCGCCCAATGCCACGGCCAAGGTAGCCTGAGGAGGAGGCAACAAAAGCCGCAAGGACTTGGACGCCCGCTCTGTCGATTTCGCCCGCGCGAAATTCTTTTCTCAACTTTATGCGAGTGCGTGGGGCGCGGTTATCGCGTACAAATCGTCACACACGGACGTCTTTGACCATCGCTGCGGACGTTCGCAGTTTTGTGGACATCTATTCGCGTGCTTTCTGATGCTGAAAATCGATACGAGAGGAGTTGGTTTATATATATATTTAACCTTAATCCTTTATTTACTGGTGGGGAAAGCTTTAAGTATATATATTTCAGTTACCTTTGTCGTGCATAATCAATAACAGATGATGCCTTTTTTGCAACGAAAATATTTATTCGAATTTTATTTTTTTATTGTCTGTTATGTTGTTGATAAGTGATGAATGGTACTGTATAAAATTATGTTTTTTTTTTATCGTAATTTTATTTTTTATTTATACAGTACATAAAGGGTTAACGAGTTTATACCAAACGAAAGGTGAATAACTTTTTTGTACTTACGAAGGAGAGTATCAAATTTCTTTTCCGTTATTATTTATTGATTTATAAAGAAATTTTTCATGGTTTTAGGTTATAAAAGTTTATTATTTTGAAATTGTTTATTATAACTTTAATTTTATAGTTTATTTTAAAATGAAAAGTAGCATAATATGAACAACAATGGAAATTTCGAAATTGCGAATGTCTGCGTCGATGAAAAGACGAACGAACGAACTATCGATATACTTCGCTTTAGTGTCCTACTATAGCTAGGTAGGTGACCTTCATTAACAACCAAAGTATTGCCGGTACGTTTCTTTTTACTTCTCTTACATAAGGAAAAATACCATCTTCCACGATGATTCTTTCGAATAGTGCGCGTAATGGTAACCTACGAAAATCCGAGAAACCTTAAAAGAATTGTCGAATGACACCTAAACGTATCTGTTAAAATATTTTTTATCTTGTATGTGCACTTTTTTAATGTATTGAAACGAAGACAAGAGAGCAATATATATATTTTTATTACATTGATTTTTTACAACTTTTTTATTTTTCAATGTCATTAAATGTATCTGAAGCATTTTTTAATGTACGGAAAATTATATAATTTTCCGACTTGCATTTCAATGAGAAAAGAATAATTATATTTGCAATCGAGAAAAGTAGATGGTTATTAGTTTTTGAAATGATCTTGGAAAAAAGATGCGCATGAAGGATAACTTTTAAAAACGGACAGCGAGCGAAATGTTGTCGGAGAGAAAAAAAAGGAAAGAAAGTACGTGTTTCGACACATTCCGTATACCGCGTTTTTTCGGATCGTTCATTACTAGTGCTATTTCCCAAGTATTTACTCTCATGATTGTAAACTAAACATTCATAATTTATACCTTACATAACTAACTTTTAAATGAAAGAGGCGATCAATAGTCAAAAAAGAGTAGCTGTTACAAAAAGAGCTTCAAATCGTTTTTTGAAAATCGTAGAGTCAAACCAAAATACTCCATTGATTATAAGACGCAGTAAATTTATAAGTATTGGTACTTTCTTAAATAAAATATTTTTAGCGTTCATAGTAGGATATATAAAAGAAAAAAATAAGATATCTGAATTAAAGGCATAATTACCTAATCGTTAACTACGATGGATAAAATAAATCAATCAACTTTTTCTCGAAAAATCAATACAATTGTGATTTATTTTGCATCGATATTGCTGAGAAATTAGGAAAAACGAGAGAAAGATTAAAAGTACGTAAGAGTAAGGAAGAGAGACAAAATTAAAGATGCGGAGGCGATAATATAAAGATTATATAAATGAGAAAAAATATATTAAAGAAATATATTATATCAATCGTTAAGATTATACACAATCTTACGTGTTGGAGTAACGCTAAATGTGCAGTTGAAAAAAATGAATAAAATAAGAGCAGAAGCATATGAGACGATTCTTTCTCCGAGGCATCGCAGCAGCTTGAAACATCTGCGATATATATATACATATATATTTAGTTGCACGAAGCAGTAGGGATAAATGGAAGAGCCTTTGGAATGGCGATTTCCGTGTGTGCATTGCGGAAAGGAAAACACGATAAGATATATACAAAAAAGCGTAGTCAAACGTCGTTCTCCTATGGAGACTTTCGCGTTTTGACGCAAGTCCTTTCTTTCAACTCTAAAATAAATAATAATAAGAAAACGGGTTCTATATTGGCTTCGCTCTATTTCCAGGTTCTTCGAATGTTTTGTATAAAAGTATGAGAGTAGGCTACGTCTTTCGAGTGTGTGCGTGTGCATGTATGTATTTGAACGCGTGTATTTTTCGTGCATGAAGCGATAGGAAGAGGTTTATTATAAAGCAGATCTTCGAGCGTGCTGAGATATTAAGTGCGTGAGTGTGATTCATTGGCAACGACACCTGTACATTTCTTCTTTTTTTTTAAGCAAAAATGAAAAAAAAGTGGTAACGGCGCTCAACCAAAAACGCCGGCTATATGAAAGATTATAATATAATGTAAACGATAATCGATGACTCTTTTCTGTAATATGTTTATATATAAATATAAAATTTATAATAAGCTAAATATATATATGAGAAAAAAACGAGGAACTCTCTCGATTGTAAGGACTCTAGGATTTATAAGTATTTTTAGCTAACTATGTAACTCGCCAACTACTCTACAGTATTTAACAGGGGGAAATAAAGAGAATAAAAATGTTTTAATTGAAAAAAAATAATGGATGGAACTCAATTTTGTAATGTCGGAAAGGCAGAGGAGGAGAAAGGATGTGCTACCGATGTAACCTCTTTTAACACCTACACCAATAAATATCGATTAATGTTAATCGCTGTGAATCGTGATCGTATAAACGTATAAAAAAACGTCTACGTGTTACCGAAAGATAAAAAAAAAATACGTTCTTTCAATACAGTGTCAGCAGCTGCTTTTTCGAGAAACAGTGGGTAAAACAAATGTGCAACTTTCGTACTGTATTTTTCATGAAAAACAAAAGAAAAAAAACTTGGCACTCTATTAATAATAGCTTTTTTCGATCGTCGGAACAGATTAAAGTGCTCGACAGCATTTCCTATAAAGCAATCGCAATCATCTCTCCATTCGTAACGTGTCTTCTCAAGCATTTACCTAATGTATCTTCTTTTTTTTTTCATTCCTTGAGTAAAACTCCCGCAAGTGTTGAATTTACAATTTTATAACGAAGTAGATAAGAGATGAAAAAAGGGGCGGCGAGTGAGGGCTGAGTGTCAGGTGAAAAACTGCAATAACGTAAAAGAAATGCACTTATTTAAAAGAAACAGAATTACGTGTCCCGTAACGCAACATACGCAGTGATCGCTACAATAAATAAAAAATAATAATTGTACTATTACTGTCAACATTATTACATTTGTAGTAAAACTGTACAGAGCCAAATAAATCAAAAAATTTCATAAACTTTTGCGTGAAAATGGAATTTATTTAAGCGTACCTTACTCACTAATTTTACGAAAATTATTTTTAATTATTTTTAAATTTTCTTGATTATTAAATTTCATAACGTATATATTTTTAATGAGAAATGTATAAAATGGCGGCGAGTTTCTAAACTAGTTTGGTTTTACAAGGACATGAGATAAGAAATAGAAACGCAACTTGAACAGAACCGATTAAAATTTATTATCACTATTATTAGGCTGTACAATTGACATGACACATAGGGAATCACTCATTTTTGTAGTGTCACAATACAAACAACAAAAAAATGTCAACAGTTAATATACGACATATTTTATTATAAACATCCTCCCTTAAAAGAATCCTCTCATCCTCTCTTAAAAGAATGATTCTCCTCTCTAGCTTGAGCGATAAAAGACTACGAGTACTACGAAACAGGTCGTTTTATACACAATTTAGTTTCAGCTAATCAGCTCAATTCTTAAATACAACTGCCTCGCGTTACTCACGTCAGCGTTAACCAATCACAAGTAAATAGAACATGTTAGATACAGTAAATATTTTAAGATCTCATAAAAAAGAGCAAAACTTTAATTTTCTGAGCCTACACACGGTGCACATGAACCAGTATAATTTAATAAAATATTCTTACACCTGGAATTTTTCCTCAGATTCGGAAAGCATAATGTCAAGAGATAAGAAAATAACGAAACTGAAAATCATCTATACACATCTTTTAGAAAAAAAGAACAATTTGAAAATTTCTGTATTTTCAAAAGCACAATGAAGAATAAAAAATCGTATAATGTTTTTGCAAATCATATTTATTAATCAAAATATAATTAATTTTTTGTGCAAAACATTAAAAAAATTATTCCTTTTATATTATCAGATAGTATGTATTAACAATGTAAATTATAATAACATTTTTTTAAACATTTAGTGCATTGTAACTATATATGAAGTACGCAAAAGTTTTTTGAAGGATAATCCGGATGATTAGCATTAACTACGTGTTTTATCCATGCATTTATTTGGGTTTTAAAAAAGCTCGAAGGAGATATCCAAAAAATATATTAATTGCATTACAATTTTCTTTTAATGATTAATCTTGTATTGATAAATATTCTTTTCAAAGTTACGCCTCTCCTATTGGTCCTACGACTCTAAAACTTATTTCATTCGATAGAGCGGAAAAAAATAGCCGAGTATAGTGACTTTTGGGCTGAGAAAATGGAAATTTTGGGTTTTGGAGCGATTTGAAATCGATTACTGATTTTGGGCCTTTCGAGTACCGCGCCTATGGTCGCATCTAGCATCTTTCCTATGCAAAAATACACCCAGGAGGCTTTTTCATATGGATTTTACAAAAATCTACAAGTATTGAAAAGCCTTTTTTAAAAAGTTGTAATGATTGCGTAAAGTTGTTGTATAAAAACTAAATAGAAACTGTAAAACTGTGTTGATGGCGTTAGAGATACTTTATTCTTTTATTATCGGAGCCTGTATTTGTTTAAAAGAATAAGAAATTTTCCTCATCTGAACGTGTAATACATATTTGAAATTTCCGCGTCTCGAACTTCCGCACAAGTAAAACTTCGGAAGTCTGAAATTCCAACTTTTTATATTTAAATAATAATAGTTTTAAGAACTTACAAGAAAGTATATATACCGAGTAATACAGTTGTTGCGAAGAAGTTCAGTTTAAATAATTTGAAATATGATAAAGCGAACAATAGTATATGTGCTATAAGCGTTTACGAACTTCCGGCAACAAATTGCTTCGATATTTATGTAAACTCACGACACTGCGCAGAAACTGAAAGCTGTTTATATTGTTGAATAAACAAAACCAAAGTTTGCAAAATTTATTCCTTTAAGAGCAGAATTATATTTTCGTATTTTTATATACCGGGTTCCCAAAATAAAACGTATACACGACATTTTTTCTGAGCCAAATTGATAAATTCGTCAAAGTCTGGGGTTTTCGGACCCAAGGAATCGAATGGCGCTGTCAAAAAGTTCATAAAATGCCAAACACAAAAGTAAAAAATTTATTTTTTCGAAAAATATTTGCGGTACGGCTTTTATGTTAGTTTCTTGTAGTTTATTTAATTCGAGCATGAAACGTTGCTCAAATTTCGCAGAAGTAGTAAAAGCAGCAGCACCACTCGCACGACAGATAATCCCGGCTGTATACTTTATATACAAGCCTCGCGCAACATCACGAGCGATTATTCGCATCCGAGCCATCTCTATTTTTAGCCTCTCCCTTATATCTGAATTCCCGCTCCACATCTCCCGCGCGCGTAATGGTAAACTCGATCGAATCTTACATCAGCTGATTCGAACTGTTAATTAAGTCATGTCTATATCACTGCAGCTATTACTTCTACTTTTTCCCCACCGATACGTGGGTAATAAGGATCAAGGATAGTCACGAGCAATTAGCCTTGCCTGCATTATCATTATACGAAACGGCCGTAGCGCGAGCGGAGCGGAATTTTCGTCGCGCGCAGCGGCGAAGGATAACGGGATTTGGAGAGTAAAGAGATTAGTGAGCGGTGATTATTTTGGCGCGCACTGCAGTTTTAATGAGCGACGATAGATGTACGTGCTCCTCACCATGTGCTAAGTGCATCGGGTTATATACACGTGTATACCAGCGTGGAACGCCGGAAGGTCGAATGCCATTCTATTGGAAGATGGCTATTCGGATATGTATGTAGGTGGAGCATTTGTTGCTTGTTTAAATAAAAGAGCGATTGAAGTTTGATAGTTATTAAGGTTGTGCTTTGTTCGATGTATAGGTATGGTGGAGTACGAAAATTGGAAAATCATAACAAATAGAGAACAATGTTGTGTTATTAATATATTGAGAATCGAGTTTATTGAATGGCATGTAACTTTGATAGCTTTGGAATCATTACCGATGTCTCGATTCTGCCAAATTCGCAAATATACGCGTAATCTATTTTAGTATATTAATCACTCGATTATATTATCGACTGATTTACTAGTTGTAATTGATTGATGACAGAGTTAGGATTCAATTACGTCAATGATGTATACCAAATCAATATTTACTACGAGTTCATTATTCAATATATAGGTTTGGAGAATTGCTCGTGCAATTTATAATCGAGTGTGGTTTCAGTTTGATAGTTTCCGAAATATAATAAATATTTAAAACAAATAGGAGTGATAAACTCGGTGTGATTTTTTAACTACAATTTGTCAAATACACTTGGCTCATAAATTATCTGGATTTTGTACATTAATAGTTTTTTTTACACGTGATTCAATGCTTGTAGCTATATACTAATGAAAATCAAGGAAGAAATATGGAGCTACGAAAATTATTATCGATAACCATGGCTCTCACTAAGTATTTCGACGAGTAATGAGTCGGTTAAAAGAAATTAAAAAAAAATGTGGAAAAATCGAAAATAATTTTTTTCGTCGCTTATAGAAAAAACCTATAAATATAAAAAAAAATCGTATCGAAAGCTAAAATCTCAATCTTTTTATTGGTGTATCCCACTTGGGCTCACCAAGCAAATGAAAGAGAATAATGTATTTGTGGAAAATCAGATATGCAGAAAGAATAAAATTTTATATTAAAATATGCAATTAAAAAAATTATTTGATGTAATTTATCAATTCTTTTTGAGAAAGCATTCTGCTAAAGTAGTTAGCAGCGGTTTTTGATTGCCAATCGTTTAGCACCAAAATCTCAGCGCCATATTTTCGAACAAGCTTCACACACGTCAAAAACTGGCAATTGTTTATTCAAGCCACTCTCGTCGTAACAAATTCTCTGCTCCCGTACTATCCGTTAATTTTTTCGAAATTGCGAGTAAATCGAATTTGAACCTCTATTCGAGCAATTACTACCCTAATGCACTAAACGTACACATTTGCAGGCGCGTGCAAACGTCCCATCGATTTGTTCTACAAATTCGCACAAAATTGAGATTTGCCATTTTGAGTCTCACAGTCGTGTACGAATCGATTTCGGCGCGTATATGTCCTTTTTTTTGGCTCGCGGAAATAGCCAATCAACGGGGAGCAAAAATTCGCCAAGCACGTGACGCGTATCCCTGATTAAACAGAGGTGGCGTGGAGGATGTGATAGCTCGTAATTACATCGACAATTCCAATGAATGGAGAGTGAGGTGCTTTATCCGAGCGAAAAACGAAAAAAGAAAGAGTCGTTCTCTCTAATGCTAAACGTATTTGGTCATCCTATTGTTTTTCGGCGGTAAAAGTTTTACGAGAAGAGGTGGAAGAGAGATAGTGTCGAAAGCCATTGGGTGCAAAAATCAACAGTTGTTCACCCTGCTGGCTAGAATAAATATACCCCCGGAATTTTTCTGTGTGTATGGTTCGGTGTCATATACAGTCTTTTTTCTATGGGTAAGGGATGAGTTGAAATTGCGCAGGCAGATGCTTGAACTAGGTAATATTAATATGTAAATTGACGTATGTGATGTGATTTATTATAAACCAAGAAACTTCTCACACATGTACCCAGCTCACCTTACACAGATACTCTGCATGCACACATCAGACACTTCACACGTAAACGCGCAAACACCCGGATTGAAAGGTGTGAATGATTTGTCTAAAAATATCGATTTTTTCGAACGTTATGAGAAATCAAAGATAGTGTAAAAAAATCATTGAAAATATAGCAAGAAATTTTTCGCAGGAACTTCCTCTCCGCGCATTATCTACATATGTACCTCCTGGCACCGTCACCTCTCTCACTTCCATCGTCTGCTCCACCTCCTCCTGCGTCTTGGTTCACCCCTGGGGACAGACAGACACTATACTACTGCACAAAGGTGCGCGCGGATGCGCAAACTCGCAGCCAGCGCCGCGCCGTCAGCAGGAGACTACGGAGAGCCAGACTCCCCGCGCGCGTTCAGAACGCGACCGGCCGCGTCGCTGCGCAGAGCTACCACCTACGCAAGTGCGATAAGCATATATACATATAGATATACGATCGGTGCAGTCAGTGATGTGTGTATTGTATAGATGTAGAGAGGGGGAGGGAAACAACGCCGCTTTCGCCGTTCGATCTTTTGCGAGGTACATTTAGTGCACGAGTAAGGGAAGAAAGAAGGAGCAAAACAAATGCGAGAGAGGGACAGATTAAGAAGAGAAAAGGAAAAAGAAATGTCATTCTTCAGGGGCCTGTGGAGGAGTAACTCCAAGCACAAAAGTAAGTTGTGTGCAGAACCTGGTGTTTTTCAAGGGGGGATGAGTGAGTGTGTGTTTGTCGGTTCCGGGTATAATACTATTGGGAGCGGAGATGTCGCGTGCGTATAGTGTATATACGAGTGCGTTGCTCCACGTTCTTGTTGTTGTTGTTCTTGATGTTGTTCTGCGCGGCACGTTGTTTCAAGGGTTAGCGCTGATTCATAGCGTCTAGTTTTTGTTTTTTCAGCCCCCGTGAGCGCGCGAACTAAGTTTGAAACCCCTAAGGCAATAATTTCTCCCGTTATCTTGTTTACTTTGGAACTTTCCTGCCGCCGGCGCTGCGTCAGTACGCGAACATGCGAGATTGGGATGAGGGACAAAAAAAATGCAATTGTTCGTGCCGGTGGAACGTGAATGTAGAATTATTAAATCCGTTGTTGCAGTGCTAAAAGGTGTGTCATTTGAGGGGAAGTGACGTGGAGGGACAAAAGAAATGATACGTTTTTACAATTAAATTGCTGTTTTTGTCACCAGAGAGGATTTGATATCGAAGAACTTATTGTTTATTTTAATTAATAACATTTTTGTATCATTTATTTTAAAATGTTATCTTTCTCGCGTTCCCATTTTCTTAACTTCCGGTCCAGTTCCGGTCCCTTTTAAGTTTACTGACATTACCTTATTACAACTGCCTTAACAATGTACAGAAAATGTAGGTGCTGTTAAAATTTTTCTAATTAAATAATAATACAAAATTTTACGTGTTTTCGAGAAATCGACGTTTTAAAATATCTATCATGACACTTCATATGTATCGAAATGCGCGATTATTATGATGAGTCATAATAATGTAGACATTTATAAAGGTATCGAATATTTTTCGAACTCCCACTATCGTTTGCTAGAATACATTTTTGTTCTTTGTATGAACAAACAAAACAATACAGTTAAGTCATTATTCCGGTAACTCATGCAGTTTTATGAAAATAGTTCAAATAAGATAAATATCATAGTTATTTCTTGACTTAAAACGAATTTTTAAATATTCATTGCCGCGCATGCGCCTCCTAAGGGAATGTGCGTGAAGTCAACGGAATTCGATACCGAATACCGAACGTTACTTACTGTTTATACACACTCACCCCATCGCCCGGCAATCAAAGCTGTTGTGTTACCTCCTATTATCTATTGTGCAATTGTGTCTTTGATCTTTGTTGCTGTAAAAATAGGTCATAATCATTATTTCTAATTATTACGTAGATAGAAATCTCAGCTCCTTTTTAAAAAATATTGATTTGTAAATAAAGTAAATTCAGTTAAGTGGTTTTCCGCGCACAGGTGCAGTTAAGATGGGTATGCATTAAGCTGATATTTGGTCTTTGAACGCGTTTCAGATTTCCGGACCAAGTCTAAATGAAAAAAGGTAATTAGCCGGTATAAATTCCGGTGCTAACTCAATTTTGACAAAAATGCTGTTAAGTCGTTATTTCTGGAAGTCACAGATATATATATATCTCTCCTCTGCCTCTTCCTCTTCCTCCTCCAGGTGGTGCAACGTGGCTCAGAGGGACGATCCTGCTACCGTGCCTCGCCAGCAGCAGGATATACCTATATCTACGTACACGTATGTATGTGTGGGGGTACACAAGCAGGAGGAGAGCGAGAGAGAGAGGATAGAGTCGGTAGAGAGATAAGAGCGGCTGAGCGAGAGCGAACCGCATTAGAGGTGGCCGCGTACGCAGGTGGTTTCCACTCTGCCTGCTCGCCCGCGGCACGCACAGAGCGCCGAGAGCCTTTGTGCACCGCCCGATAGATCCATTGCCAAGTTTTAGCTGCCGTGCGCGTTTCTTTTCTTGAGTCTGTGTGTCTGAGAGGGAGGGATTCACGTCTCGTTCAATCAGTTGCGTCGCGAAGGACCGAATTTTAGATAATTTCGATTGCGAAGACACGGAGCTCAGAACACGGTTTTGTTACGCAATACGCATGTGTGTAGGCGATTTCTTGGCGGATTGTGTTGAGTTTGCAGAAATTTCAGGGTAAATTTTGGAATTACGAAATGATGTGATGAAGATAGGATTATGGAAGAAATTACGGGAGCTGTGAGATAAGTTTTTTGAAGTTTAAAATTGTTTTTCAAGCTACGACTGATTTAGATGCGAGCAACTTTTGAACAAATGGAAGTAAATGACATCGAATAAAAGGATATATGAATTCGAAGGGAAACTTTTTAAAGTTATTTACAACTTGAAATGAATGTACTTAAAGAGAAATAAAAGCTTTGATTGTCAGCTTTACTTTTCTAGAATCCCAAATTTTTTTCCAGGTAAAAGTTCTTTGCAGTTGCGAAAACTGTTCTTGTTAGTGAAATAGAACGACTCGCGAAACAAGATAAATTAGTGGAAAATTTAGAAGCAATAAAATTTAGTGTTCTTCGCTCCAAATGTTTCTAAAAAAGAAAGAACGAGACGGAAAGTTTGTTTCTTTATAAGAGAAGTAAGTCAAAGTTGAAAAACTAAGTGCACCCTCACTTAAATTATTACCATTCCGAAAGAATTTCAAATTTCTCTCTTCCTCGGGAGGCGATATACCCGGCGAATTTTTTGCATTTTCAAAATGTTCGTAATGATTCCTATTTTATTCATGCATTTCCAACTACTGCACAAAAAACCTTGCGAACTACTACATACCGTGCACACCCATACTCTTACCCCCTGGCACGATACTTCC
>JAPYZO010002339.1:0-20575 GCA_030522905.1 Torymus flavipes
AGCTTCTCGTTTATAATTAATGGCTGGCTCAGGCGTTAATTCAATCGAAAACGTATACAAATTTCCCGGCTCAAATACCGAAAATCGATCACAATCTCAACCGCGAATTCATCGTTATTCCCAGCACCGACCCTCATTCTCGAGGGTAACCAACCCCCCATGAACTTCCGCTGGCGCATAATCGCGAGCCCATCGTTCTGAGCAACAGCTGTTCTCATCAATCGTTTTCCCTGGCGGCGAAAAATTTCTCGAATAAATGAATATAAACACGCGGACCCGCCGATAAATATTCCATCGGCCTCTTACCTATCAGGTATACCCTTTTACTTTCCTAAAAAAGCAAGAACAGGAGTTTGCTATTCGCGTAAGAGGAACGACACTTGAAAAACAAGAAGGAAGGGATGTTTTCCCGCCTCTTTGCTCCCGGACGGATGGGGGAGGGAATATCGATGTCCATCCGTCAACGTTGCGCGCGCGATATGCCGTGCGGATCGATGGAACGCGAAACGTGCGCCGCTTTTACAATTGCCGTTTATCCTCGGCGGGCGGATGGTCGAGATTTTTTTTACGTAGATAACAGAAGAGCAAGCGTTGATGTATAGCGATAGAAATGTATAACCCTTTGCGTAGGGTTGGAAAGTTATGCGTCTTCTTTTATTTTCATTAGTAAAATTGGAATGGTTTTGGCAAGTATATAAGTTGCGACTGTATGGTATGATAATATAGAAACGAAAAAATTGAATAATAAAGTATATCATTAGTAATGAAAGGACATTAAAATCTACTTCGTTAAGATGAATAATAATGAAGTACTTCTTCAATTATGTAGTCAAATTAAAACCACTTTGAATTCCATTATTATGACTATCTAATATTAAAATTTTAAAAATGCTTTAAATATCGCTCAGAAATCGAATGCGAGAGGTCTTTTTTCATGCCCGTCTTTTTGACGCTCACGAAATTGAATGACAGGAGCTTTTTACATTATAAATACACGGCCTTCGCTATCGATTACAAATAGCCCAGCCCAATACCAAAATTAGCGTTGTCCAGCTATTCATAGATCAAAGAGACGTAATGTACGTATACTCGTACAAGTTTCTGTGAAAGAGAAGAAGTATACCTTTTTTTTAAATACTTGGCATAAATTTACATAGAGCGACCGTGATCGAAGTCCATTACGTTATTAGAATTATTGAAAAAAAGTATATTATTGACATTTATTCGTAAAAGGCCAAAACTGGAACCGTATACCTTAGAATTCACGTATAAGTTATAAATAGAAATATATGATTCAGAATTTAATTACTGGAATGTTGGTTACACACTTGCGCAGGAAAAAAAAATTTATTGCTATATCAAAATATAAGCATTTTGTATAGTGTCATCTAAAAACCTCTACCTATTCCAAGGACTAAAACTAATCACCTAACCGAAGCGATTAAATCTTCGGTTTAACAAAACCTTATGAAATATTAATTTCAGTGTCTAAACAACATATTCAATAACAAGTATTTATTCGTTCGATACTGCCGCAGATTCTTGGCACGGCCGCGCGTCAGCCCACAGGCATTAATTATGCGGCGGTGGAAAATAACTTGGCGCATTTTTCTCCTCTCCCTAAAGGGATCATTATATTAATTAAAAACCCGACGAGAGCTGCCCACGACCGGGATCAATATTCAATCTCACTTGACGCCCCAGAGCTTATAATTGATTTTTAAGACGAAATAAAATACCTTTTTCGCCCTAAAACTTTCTATATACATATATATTATACGTCAACGTGAATTCCAATTCGATAGATTTCACTAGGTACGACCGCACCGCAAAGCTATCAGCGATTCCTACGTGCGGCTGCACTTCCGTTGAATAATGCATGTGTGTGCGTGCATGGGAGTCTTGCAATATATCGAAGACGAAGTACGACGACGACGGAATAATCGCGGATTTCCAGCGCGTTAATGCGCGTGCGAGAGGTATTTTGTTGGGAGGCGCGTGATGGGGTTTGCTTGCTCGCGCGGGGTGAGAGTAGCGCTGAGTAAATTGTGGATTCGGAATGGGAATGCTATAGTGCGCGGCACGGGTTTAGGGTAATGCGTTGATTAAATATTGACGGGCTGGCCGATGAATTAATGTAATGGTGGTTGTGGCTTGGTGTTTAATTTGCAATCAAAGGGAATAATATAGATATAGGTATATTTGATGATTGTTTTAAAATTGATGATGAAGTTAGAAATCATTGATAATGTTGGTATAGAAAGTGATAGCGTAAGTAAAATAAATCAGATGTGTTTAGGATACTTTGTAGTCATAAAATATTTAAAAAATACTTGAAAATAGATTATTTTAAAAATCAAAATTACTTGGGAATGTTGGTGAAATTTTACCCATTTTTCCACGTTTCTAAGTAATCTTTGTTTTTAAAACTCGCACTTGATTCACAGAAGTGTTCGACAGATTTCAAATTAAAAAGAAAATAAAATAATATTTTTATAATTTATCATAAACGTCGTAACCAACTTTATATACTTCCCTAAATCAATAAAATGCTTTCGTACACTTATAACACCCGATATAAAATAACTATTTCCGAATGTTCAGTTCTTCAACACGACACAATACAGCGCACATCTAGTAAATCCAATAATCCAGCACTACAATTCCACCCACACACGTGCGCACAGAAATAGACCATCGCGTACGCGCGATATTATTTTTCACTTACTATACACTAAAAAAGAGGCACAAAGACGACGCAAACGGCGCTCGAGGGGGATCTATTCCCACCTTCGCGTCGCGCTTAATGATCATCATCCCCTTACCCACAGACTCACACAAAGCTCTTCCTCTCTGTTCTCGAGAAATGCAGTCTCCTCTCCATTTCTCACCTTTCTCGTGTACTCGTCTACGCGAAACCGTAATCCGCAAAGACGCGCGCGATGGAACAAAAAGTCGGGAAATTTCGCTGAGGAATTTAGAGAAAGCTTTGCAACGCGTAAATATATAGAAAAAAAGGAAAGAAAGAGAAGGGGAGTAGTGTAAGCCTCGGTTTGATGAACGAGAGCTTGCGAGACCGCGCGTTTGATGAATTAACGCGGCCGGTGGGGATTTTTTGCTCTTTTTGTGCATTTGTATAGTAGGTGAGATGTGAGATGTATACACGTGTGTGTAGAGCGAGCTTAACGATTGATCGAGGTGAATTTTTTCGAAGATAAAAAGCCGGCCTGATTAATTCGTGGCGGGGAGCTGGTATAATGGATCGTCGTCGCGGAAAGAGAAGAGGCTGGGGGATTAGAAAGGAGAACACGTTATGGATCGATGCAGTGTATACTTTTATTGTGAAAAAGTTTCGCGTTTCTTGTCATGCTCCGGGGGATGGATAATTTCAGAGTTTTAAATTCAAGTTTCCCTGGAACGTCATGTATTCGGCTGAAAATACAACCGGTGTTCGATTTATTTTCTTCTTATGTCATTTAAATACTCAAAACAGTAAATAACTTTTCCGAGCGCGAACGTTTAAATATGGAGAAACGAAACGCGGGGACCGCGCAACGAAAATAACGCGAGTGTATCGCAAAACAAAACCGCAACGAGGACAACGCCGCGTAAAAGGAAAATTTCCGCCACGTGGAATGAAAAAAAAAAAAACAAAACATCCGCGGACAGGAACAAATTGTTCCGCGTACGTAATGGAATCGAAAAACGAGATTAGCGGTGGCTGGTCTGTGAAAATAGAGAGGATATGAAAACGTAAAAATTACACGGGAAATGGAGACGCGACGTAGAATTGAAACGAGCATCGTGCTCGGATAAAATCGGCTAACAACGTGGGACGGAGAAGTAATGGCACGTAATGGTAACGACTCTTTAGAATGTTACATTTTCAGGTTATTTTAGGTAAATAACAATTGTAAAGGGGGAGAAAGTTTTAAAGCTTTTTATCCGGGCCGTGTAGGGGAGAGCAATTGACGTGCTTCTAAGAGGCAAGAAAAGTCAGAACGTTTATTCGAAGAGTTGAAAATTGATTGTTATTGTATTTTTTATTCAATTTGCAGGAAGATTTACGATAAAAATGGGTATAATGATGCAGAGTATCGTAATGGGAATGAATTGTTTTAGTATATATCCAAACAAGGAGTCTATAATATCTAGATGACGAATCTTTTCCAAAGAAAGATATCGACGTCAACTTTACTATGATAAATAACAGCCATTCATCGTCTTTATGATGTTTTGACTTAACCTTTAATTAATCTACAAAAATGCTTGGATGATGAGTATAATAGATAACAGCGTTGATGAATTATACCTTGTTTCCACATAATCCACTGACTTTTATTAAAAGTTGACTATATCTACCACCACTCATTCAACCGCTCCAGTGGATGCATTTACCAAGCTTATTGAATTTCCACGTAATGCGCTGCATGTAAGACAACACTCGTTTATTGATCTTGCTCCAGGCTTTTGACACATTAGAAGTGGTGTATATATATGTGCCGTTACAGAAGAGATTGAATTGTCGTGGCTTCAAGAGCTGTCAAGACGCCAGAACCAAACGTTCAAATAAAAGGGCATTGTTAAGATTTTATTAGAAGACTTAGGAGTTGATTTTTTTGGAATAACTGCGTGACACAATACACGAAACGCGCATATCCCGTCACAAAGGAGCAATGCTCCGAATATTGGACAATGAGGCATTATTTATTGCAGAAAACAGTAAACAATGAGCGCCTTTGAAATGAAACCTTCAGAATGGATTGCGATGGCGAGAGGACAACAATTGAGAATCCAAGAAAGCGGACGAATGGATTGCAATTCGTTACCTCGGCAGTGAGGAAGATATCTAATTAAACAAATCCTCTGAGGCTTTCAAATCCCCCCACGCCGCTTACATCCATTGTTATTACAGCGCTGTTTTCGCACCAACGTTCATTACGATTGCAGTGAGATTTCAAATAAAATAATTTACAAATTTAATAAATTCCTACTTAATTTATAAATGATGATATCTTCCCATGATATCTTTCATAAATATGAAGCAAGAAAATATCTACATTGTATATTAACCATTCTTGGATATTCAGTGCCTTTGTGATAAGAAAACTGCAAACTGGAAAAAATATGATTTACTGAACCGTAAGTGCAAAAAATATTATTCACCGTGTAAAATTCATATGAAATTCAATGATCTCGTAAAAGGAGAATTTTGTCTGACCATTTTGTATTCTTTTATACTTCCATGTTATACTACTGTATTATTAAATATTTCGAATAATTTTGGACTTTGCAAATGGTTTGACAGGTTGCAATAATTTTTTGTGCTCTATGCAGAACCATTTCGACTGTCTGTAAGGAGAGATTAAAATATCGATTATAGTAAGTTTTTTTTAATATACGTACATTATAAGTACAACGGTATTGATTTATTCCACCCTGAAATGTTCATTCTTAAGATATTATAGGTTATCAATAATACCCATAAATGCAACATTAATATTAGATATTTCAATTAAAGCGATTGAGCGATTAAAAAATGAATTTCTATGTAACGATCAGTAACTATATTGATCTTACGAATAATAAGTACAGTTTATTAATTATGATTAATAATACGCATCAAATGAAAGATATATACGAATCCAATATAAATATGAATTTATAATTAGATACAATAAAAAAACAAAAAGAAATAACGCTACCATAAAAGATATAAAGCCTCATTTTCAAGCAGTACTATTATCTATTGATGAAGTTTTAAATAGACGCTTTCGCATGGAAAAACTTTTACAAATTCAACGACAAAAATAACTTTTATAACTCCGTGCGTTCTGCTTCGTCTTTTGTTACTTTACCGCAAATAGAGCGCATTATTTTTTTTTTTAAAGAGAAGCACCATTCCATTAGAAAAATACGAGAACTTGCAGTATATGCACACGTGACAAACTCGACTGACTTTAAAACAGAAAACCATGGGTTTTGCTAATTGAACAAAAAGATTAAGCTGAAATTGTTATGATCCACCAAATTAAATACAGCAAAATGCTTTGATAAAGTCAGTTATTCAAGTTTAGGGTATTTAAATAACTTTTTAATTTATATAAATGGATGTGTGTTTGAATAATACAGCAACGTACCACAGTTTAACAGTTTTAATTACAAAATATTCATGAAAACTCTGAACTTTTTCTATTTCCTAAAACTCCTTTAAATTGTTTTACAATCCCAACTATAGCTTTATACCACTAAAAAAGCTTTTAACCCACTGCTACAATCCGCTATTAAAAAGAACGCTATACTTAATTTACAAAGACAGCGCAAAAGCTCACGCCATCAACCGTTCCCATCCACATAAAAAAAGAAAACAAAGTTCATTTCATTAACAAAACACGTAATAATAATAATAATAACCTACGCACTTGCCCAACCTCGACCTCAAAGATTCACTCGTCTACACTGGCGACTGTCGCTTTTAAAATCGCCAGCTAGCTCGCGGAACAAAGCGAAAATTACACGGCAGAAGTAAAATGAAAGATCGCTCGCGTCTCTGGGGCTAAGAAAGATGGAAATTGCGCAGGCGCGCAAGACGCGCGTGGCCATCGACGCAAAAGCATAAAACTTTTCCAACTCGATTTTCACGAGCCATTACCGTATTTCGCGACGTAAAGCCGCGCGCTCTCCTTTTATGCCGGCGAGTAGAGTCTCGAGCGTCGGATGTGCGTTTGAAGAGCGGAGAGAAAAGAGGGAGGGTTTTACGAATTACGTCGTAGCGGAAGATCTTTCAGGGGGATCGTGTTGTTTGCGCGGGGCTCTTTCTCTGTCTTGAATTCTGAGCGGGAGGGGCGGAGAGTTAAGGTAATTGATGGGTTTCAAGCGCAAATGTCTTTGTATTGAATATATGGAGCGCGATGAGTATAGTGCAGTGAAAATTTCAAATTTCTGGATCGATTCGGTGAGTGATACACAAACGATGGCATTTTAACGATATGTAGATTTTTTAGTTTAAAAATGTAGGTACTGGTAGGGAAAATAATAAATCGTGGATGAAAAGATGGAAACGCAAAAGTGGGGTTACTTTTAAATTAAAATATTCATATTTTTCAGTATTATGCTAAAATATGATAAAATATGTCAAAGTAATACGTGTTTTCTATTTTCTGGGAAACCTCAAATTAAATTACGTGACATCCGTTGAGGCCCTTTGAATAGTTTATGCGTGAGCTTTCCTAGAAAATATAGAAAAAAGTACCCAGTCCATTAAAAGCATAAGATTTTTCATGCCAAGAGTAAAGTTACTTCAGTTTTACAGCCATCTAAAGTATAAGTACTTCACAAATCAACGAAAGAATAATTTTTTTTACTGTTTTTGAGGATCAAGTGGGAATTCATTCCATAAAAGGTTTTCCTTTTTTATTAAAATCGAAACTGGAAATGTATTTCAATTTCTGCAGCTTTTGACATTAAATGAAAACTTTCACATTTGCAAACCCTATTGTACTGAATTTCCAAGCTGTGTTTCCATCGTGGAGCTTTAACTTTGTTTCGGAGTGTTACAAGCATTCAGGACCTGTTTAAACAGTAAGGCGAACTTCCACTTTCTATTACGAAAAGGAACATCGACTTCTTCTACAACTGGCATCAATATTCTTATAGCAAACAAATTCTACCGTGTAGTGTTTTATCACCTTTATTTATAAAGAAATCGGTAGATTATTTATATAAATCTGAATAGCATGCGTTAAATAGTATTTGAATGGATTTGAAAATATATTCAATAAATAAATATTCGTACGTTTCAATTCTTTAAAATTTAGTGATTAAAATAAAATAATGTTACTGATGTCAATATTTCATAATAAATAACATTTTTGTCAATAATAAGTAAAAAATTTCCGTTAAAATACATGTTATCGAATTATTTTAATCGCGTCATGTATATAAAAGTTGATTAATTGATTTATCACGCGGGCTCCTCTTTATATTATGGTTTCTTTTTAGTTCGGGTTATCTCGTTTTATCGAATAAAAAGTGAATTACGTTAGAAGCTTTATTACGGACTTTGTTCGCTTTGGTGAGGCGATAGCGATTTGATTTTCAGATTAATAAAATGAAAGCACTTACGAGAAATTGGGTTTATAGGTATAGACAAAGTAATATAGATATTTGGATTGTCATAATGATTTTCCAAATTTCATCCACAATTCTTTCGATCACTAATCTAACAATAAGTATTTAACAAAGTTAAATTGCAATAAAAAATTATATCAAAGGATATATTTTTTATTTTAGAACGTCGATCAAAATATTCAAATTTATATTTATCACTTCGGGAATCAGAAAAGATTTCGAAATCAAAAATGGCGGGTGATAATTTTAGCTCGGCAACAGCATGTATTTATTTTCGTGTTACGTACATTTATTTTCGAACGCTATAATTATAGATAGCGTGTAATTACATCCTAATTGATAGAATGCTTAACGAATTCTCTTCCTTTATTCTTGGCACCGATATCTAATTCAAAGTACACGTGTACATTTCTTCGTGTACTAATATCTAACATTGGTTTTGCAACAATCTCTATATGTTCTCTTGCGTTTTTATCGCGTGTCTTTTTCTTTATATTCAAATTTCTGAATTTTTTTCTTTTTTTATTTCAACTTTTATATTTATTGTAGATGAAAATCTTCTTCACTGTTCTACTTTATTTTTTTAAACAACAAACTCAAAATAAGTAAAAGAAGGAAATGGTTGTGCCTTCCGTCCTTTTTTCCATCGACAGAAGCGTTAGCTCGATAATTTAGGGCTTCAAATATTAAATATTGGCTTTCAGATAAATTTCAGTATTCTTTATGCATGAGTTTTTTGCAATGCAATCTGAGATAAAATGAAATTTCTTGCTATATTGCATGGTAAAATCGAATAGCTGTAAATTCCACGGGTAATAGAATATCAAGATATACTTTGACCATTAATATTTTAAATTACTTATAAAACTTTTTTCTAATAATAATCTGTGGATCGTTATGGAATTAATCTACATTAGAAAATAAGATACATGATATTCTTGAATTCCCAATAAAGACCTAAATATACTTTAATCAAAGAAACAAGTTAAACATGGGTCTCTTTAATATAAATGATATGTTACAATAAAGATTTTGTATTATAACGAAATATAAAAATCCTAAAGCCCTGTAAAATGAATAATTTCAACAAAGACCTACTAACTACATCTTTGTAAAACTTTGTAAACTTTTTGAACCTACTCTAACTTTTCCGGAACCTTATCCCTCTCAAAGCTATTTAATTAACTTACAAATGGGGTACGCTTTCATAGCCGAATGAATTCGGATACTCAAAGGATTTTACCACAATTTTCCTTAAAAAATCTATGAATTTTTTCCTAATCCAGGACTACACAAAAACAAAGCAAAATTGAAGAATTTACATTATATAATTTTATTATAGTCGGCAAAATGGACTAGATTATGTTTTGTCAGACGAAAGTAAAAATTAATGCAACACGCTTTCCGCTTTATGTTACAATTTTCAATTAAATTTCTATATAGACGTATATAAGAAATAAAAAATTGATATGCAGTTCCACATCAATATTATAACTACATATCAGTAAGAACATTACAAATCATACAACTTTTCTTACAAACTGTACCTTATAACGATATCATATCTATCTTATATCTCATTCTCCAAGACAATTAATCTCATTTTATCCATTTATACTTTCAATCAATTAACCAACATTCTTCAATCATCAAACTTTCTTATCCTTCCAAATAAAGAAACTTAATTTTTTATAAAAAGAAAAACTCTCTCACGCAACAACAGCAACAACTAAGCGCTCACCTTTGCTGGTAAGACTGAAGCTGCGCAACCGATAGAGATCCTCGTCCAGCAGATCGTCGCGCTGCACAGGTGGCGAGTTGGCGTCGGGCACGTCGAGGTAAGCGTTGACCTTGCGATGATGGGCGTGATGGACGCTTTGACCGCGTCGGCTGCCCCGCCGCCTCAGGCCTGGACTGGCATCGTTGTCCGTCAGCCGGGGCTCGCTGCTGCAGTGGGCCGAGCGCACACCCGAGCCCTCCGGCGGGTAGTCGTGGTGCGTCGCCGCTGCAAAGTGCAAAAAAGAGGTGAGTTTGTGACTTGTGTGTGAGTATAGTATTGTATAAGGGGACGGGTCGTTGTGGCGGTATAGCTTTGGTCGTGATGGTTTTTTAGTAATCGCGCTTTTTTAATTTTTGAGAGGTAGATGGTCAAGATTTTCTTGTTTTAGGTGGTTTAAACTGTTTGAGCCAAGCTATTGTGATGACGCACTACATTGTTAGTTCGTACATTTTATGATAATGTATCATTGATGTTATTGATACATACGTAACATCATATTTTTCTGAAATATGGAATGCTTTGAAAAATTTCCTTTATAGCAACACTGTCTTACTTGCAATGTCTTTTCACAGAATTTTTCATGATATAGAGTTTTGATCAGAGTTCGGAGAAAAATTCTTATTGTAGCACTTTATGTGCATTGCTCAGAATGATGAATATTTGACATTAATTTACGAATAATTTGGTCTCATATTCTCATATTCCGAAAAGGTTGCAAATAGCTTCAAAATTATCATTTGTGTGTAATGTCTACACTTAATACGCATGAATCTCCAAGTAGATACGTATTAGATGGGGTGTATTTCATATACCCAACTATAACAGCGTACTTTGGCAAGGGCTTTAAAATAATCGATAATAATAAGACAATTTTAGTTCGGAAATTTGGTATATTCTTCGCGGAGAATTTCCTCATTATACGGGCAATAATTAAATTCTGTACAAATTTGCTCATTCATTAGACATCGCGCTGAGCATACAGCTCGTTACACCTAGCAATATTGATAGTTTATGGAAATCGATGGCACGATCGAACGTGCGCCCGTAGGAACCTTACTTCATGCTAATATTCAGTCAGCTCCTTGTGAATTTTTAATTTAATTAAATTATACGGAATATTAATTAGAATTATATCGGAGAATAATTAAAAATTACTCTATGCAGAATGAGCTTTTGTAATACTGATAAAAGTGTTATGGATAAATCAATTGTCAATTTTTTTTAATAGCACGCTTCACTTGTTAACGCTGCATTGGTTAAATTTGACTGCAATTAGTGAATGTTCGTATTATAGTAATAAGTGTACGGGCTCATGCATATTTATAACTGCGCGAATCAGTGAATATTCACTCGCGCGCGGTGACGTTACATTAATTCAACTTTAAAGAGCAGGTGCCTATAGTGTGTTGCATTAAAATATAGAGAATAACAAGGAAATGTCAGCGTTCAAGCCTTGTCAAATGAATATTTTACATATTTTAGGATAATGTTTCCGACCGAGAAATTTCACTAATAGGAACTGATTGCTTTTTAATATTGATTTTATTACCCGGCGTAATTTTCTTCGTTTACTTTGGTATATCGAGTATTAGGTGGTTTACAACTTCAATATTTGATTGAAAGTATGAAACAATCAAAAGAAAGTTAATTAACGTGACTATACACGTTAAAATAGTTTTTTTCTTTTATTAAAAAACTGATGGCCGGAAGTAGTGGCTCGTTTAAAGACCCAGTGTGATTGGTTATTTGAAGAAAGCGCGAATATTTGAATTTTTGCAGATTGTAAATATGCTAGATTTGAATTTTGAAACTCAAGTATTTCTAGAACTATACTAAACTATTAAAATAGAATAAAAAAAATTTTTTTTTGGTTTAAAAATGTATCTAATTATCATATCATTTAAACTAATTAAAACTAAATGATAGTGAAAAATAATGTGCATAAGCAATCGCTGCAAAAATCGTTAGTGCGAAAATCACTAACTTACTTTTCAGTTTTCAATCATTTTTTGCTAGTTTTACAATATTAAACAATGCACCTCATACTTAGCACAGATACAAAATGCAACCACTACATATCTTCATCTCGAAACGCCTCACCGACTTCATAGACAACATCCCCAGCAAACTCTGATACAATAAACCTGCTTCCATTCCCCTACTGCCCCTAAACCCTCGTTAAAAATGCATCCACCTCGCAGCAACCTCATCCTCCCGAAAACACAAAAATCCACTCAACTCCAAGCCCTCAAAAACGTCCCATCCATAATTCTCGACATCTCTGTCCCTCAATATATCATTAAGGCCTGTCACGGCATCACAAAGCGCGCGCGCGATGTGCGAAGGCTAGTTAATGTGGGTGAGATGTGGCCGCCGACGGCACACACGCCTGTAGTCTGCGAACACTACCTGCGCTACATGGCTGTTTTTGAGCGTTAGATGCAATAAGGGAGAGAGAGGAAGGATATGTACGGGCTGAGAGACCGTGGGCGTGGTGGATTGACGTGGTGTTGTGTTGGTCGGTCGGTGATGACTTTGTTCGACGGGCCGCGTTGGGGTAATAATGCCAGGGTGGTGGTGTGGAAAGGAAAGTTTGGATTATTGCGTGATAGCAAATTTGGCGGGGATATAGGGGATGGGAAAGTTTGGCCTGTAGATGAATATATCTTGCTGTATTTGTTTGTTTCTAGGGAAATAAAGGTCTCCTGAGATTCTTATCGAAATGATATTATTATAAATTTTGATTTTTCTTGTATAACTTGAATTTACCTGGAATATTTTATTTTAAACGATAGATAAGCCACTCACTATGATTACCTTACTTTCTCAGACAATATTCTGAGCCAGCAGTTTTTGGATCAATAGTTTTAACATTCTTTTCTCTTCACTTTAATCTTCGACGCCAAAAAGAGAAAAAATAGTTTCATATCTTCAAAGTTTTTGATTGTTATTTAAATATTTCGAACTCCAAAATTGCAATGTGAAAATTTTCATGATTTTTCTATATTTTTTAAATTAAAGAAAGTAAAAACCATTTCGAAGTAATATATAACTTTTATGAAAGTGTTCAACTTCCGCACTGGCAAATATTTACCCACCGGAATTCCCAGTGTTTGCTCTGAATTAGCGAAGCTGCAAGGGGTTTTTCACCCTTTCCATCGCTTCTGCTTCTATACGATATTCTACAAGAAGTATAAAATATTATAACCTTTAATAATTAATTTTTGCCTCTACGTTCGTAATCAATAAGATTTATCTGAAAATTTTGCGTATAACTTTGTTCGAATTTTTCAGAAACAAATTAAATCTAGAAACCCGTGCTTTTAGATTTAGTTCTAAAAAACGCTTATATGCGATGAAACATAATAAATTACTAATTTATCACTTTAATTAATAACAAATTAATTATCCACCTTATCCACCTCAAACAAAACTTTCACACCTATACAATACCCAACCAACTACTAGCAACTCTTGCCCGGTATATACGCAAGACCAACGCAATTCATCATGCAGCAGACCTGCGAAACCGGATTCGCCATTCATCCCTCGACTCCCAAGATATCTTGTCGCTGAATTCCTAAATAACGAGAGTGCAAGACTCTGCGGAGAGACGAGCGCACCGCGGGAAGTCCACCACCGCACCGCTGAGAATCGAATTAACCGGAGTGGAGTACTGCTGCTGCTCGTTTTCGAGGATTGCTTTGGTCCGATATCCCGCGAGCCGAGTGCGCCACAGGTAGTTTCCGAATGGCCGCATTTTAAAAGGTCAGTGAGGTTTACCATCGCGCGATGGAGAGCGAAATGCGAGGAGGCTATTATACGCGAGGATTAAATTCATATAGAAAAATGAGTTTTAGGAATTGTGAGGAAAAATTTTATTATAAATTTAAAGATTTTTTTTGGAATGAGGTAATTGTGCCTCGTATTATTAGAGCTGCAATAATTTATAGTCATTTTTACTTAACAATGCGTTGAGGCAATGCAAGAATGCGTTTTTTTAGTTTGTAAAAAAAGGCTAAACTGTATGTAGAATATGTATGTTTTATTATTTTTATGAATAACGAATACAATATTTCATATTCAACACCATTCATCCTATATTTTTGGTTTCCCGCTAGAATTTCCATCATTTATAAACTAGCTCAAAATATTTTATTCCCATGCATAATTTTAAAAAATCGTTTTTTTTTTACATATACAAAACTTGAAGGCTCTCGTAAAATAACTGAGCAATTAGTCACCGACCTCAAAACATAAATACTCTTGCCGAAAAAAGAAAGCAAAAGCACAAACACACAGCTTTTTACGTTATCTAAGAGCCTCTCAACCGCGCTAAATCAAAATTTCAAAAAAGAAAACGACGCACAAAATCGCGCACCGAAGCATCGCTCCCTCGCGGATAGCGAAACATTAAAGCGTTCCCCGGGAAATTATGCGCGAGAATCGAGAATGAGATGGGGTCTTTCGAGCTCTTCCACCTTGCGCGCTCTTTCTCGCAAATAGAGAAATTGGACAGCATTGCCGCGGAGGCTATTGTTCTTCCGCCTCTTGAAATGAATTGGAAGAAGAGAATATTAATTTTTTTTAGTCTTGCGTGGTAGTTTTTATTATATTCAAGATAATGGCTGATGTAACAATATAGTTCCTGTACATTATTCGTAGTAGAATATAATATCGAGGAAAACGCTTGATTTTCCTTTCTAAAACAGTATTGTTTCATTAATAGAACAATAATGTATCAATAATTTCACGTTTTTTATAGCACTCAACGTTAAAATATATTCGCACCCACCACCATGGTATTTTTAGCATTATCATAATACAATCGACGCTCCCTCTCTATATGAAAATTATATAGGAATCAAAATAAGATTTCTCGAACGTTCCAACATGTTCTTCGATACTATAAATCTTTGAGACATTAGCGATACGGAGATCCAAAAAATAGCCATCCACACCACGTGTGCGAGCTTCGGCGCTCCCCCCCAATCAATATTTTTAGATTGTTTCACGTTGCTACTGCCGGCACGAATAAAAATAAAACCAAAAGTCAAATATATATTAAATTACTTTTTTTCACCGTGCGCGCAAAAACTTTTCGAAATGTTCGCTACATCTTTCTATTTATTTTTCTCAAATTTATATTTGTAAACAGCGAGAGAATCCGCGATTGAAACATTTTTAAACCTAAGTATACAAAAGCTAATTTTGGTTGATACAACGGCCGAGTACTAAAATTAAACGCAGCCCGAAGAAAAAAAAAGAAGAAGAAGAAGCGGCCCGACAAGAATCGATACATTCTTTAGCAAAATAAATTCTATTATTTCTTCCATTACTATAAGTACAATCATTACCTTGAAATTGATCAAAGATATCACCAGGTGGCCAGCTATCTATAGACATCACAAAACCTCAAAGTACACTACACACTGATATATATACACTATACACACTGTCGCACTTCCGCGTCGCCTATACAAAAGTCCATCTGCACCCGCAGAAACCAGGGCGAATAATCGGCAAGAGACAAAGCACATCAAGCGCGTGCGGCGACGAAAAGAAAAGCCATAGCGACCTCTCGTCACAAATATAACCACCACCACGTCGGCGATCAAAAGCTCAGCGCGAACTTATTATAGCGCGGCGACTGACTCGAAGGTCTCGAGATATCTTTCTCTCGAGAACGCCTTACACACTGTTGCGTGAAGCTTCTAGAGAGCGAGCGACGCTACGACTGCCGACGGATCGATCGGATCCAGAGAGTATAGAAGAGAAAACTAGTGGGCAGACCGCGTGGGCGCGGTGAGACGCACCTCTGGCATACAATATATTTTTATTATGATGTTAACTCACGGTTAGATAATGGGAGTGGGGGAGGCGGGCCGAGCCAAGTTTTTTTTTCACTGTAGAGTGGTGGGCGGTAAAGTTAAAACTGATTTAAAGAGTGAGGCGCTTTTTTTAGGAGGTTGCGATTCGTGTGCGGTTATTTTAGCGGTGTTGCGTGCTGTCGGCGGTGGGACTATTTAAAAATTTTTACATTCTTAAATGTGGAATGGATTATACTATTTTATTGCCTTTTTACTGTTGAAAATTGTGTATTTTCAACAGCAAAAGGGCAACTTAGCTGTTACCCATCCGTTGAATAATTCACCATCAACATTGGAACTTCTCTCTCTCTCTCTCTCCCTCACGAACATTTAGAGTATCCACACACGTTGAGGGGTTAAGCCTCGAAACGTGTACCTGTACGCGCTTCGGAAATTCCGATCACGGGCAAAACTTCACCGGAAGTTAAGTGATTAGAAAATTATCGCTGACTTGTAAGTAGTTGCTAAACGTTTCTTGGTAAAAAGGACTTGAGATCGAATTGAAGTTTAATTGAATAGGATGAATTGGGTTGCTCCAGTTCGAGTGTTTAACTTGTTAGATGTTGCTCATGCTGCTACTGATGGCTCTAAATTGCTTTTTCGAATCGAGAGAACATTTTAAGTACTTATATAAAATTGAAATTAATTTCGTCAACCAAAAAGGGTTAATGTAAAATGGTCAATAAATATTAATTTAATATGGTAAGAAATAATTGCTGGATATATTCAGCTTTTCTGAATAATTACTGCATTATAGACACTAATGAAATGTAAAAGGGCACTTGCCGCGACGATATTAAAGGCGGGTAAATTATTTAGTGGACCCATATCAACGCATTATCTTCAAAATTCTCTCCCCTAAATTGAAATTCAATATTTACTAAGTGACTCGAGCTCTTACAGGAAGTTAGAGCCGGTTATGAGTTCCAGCCCTTCTACTACCGTTTAATTTACCAAGGCAAATTCTGTGCTCTAAAAGGATTTATAACATTTTAAACTGTCGTATCATTAACTGTACATGCTAAAAAATGATTGTTTATTTGTGTCTTTGGTTTATTAAAAGTTATTAATGTAATGTAAAAGAATCATAATTTGCAAGAAAAGTTAGTAAATTATAATAAGGATTATGCAGCTTATTTTGCGAAATTATTAGTAATTAAATTTATTGTTTATTTGATTATGAAAAATAAATTATTCAATAAATATGTTATTATCAATATATTGTGTCATACTTTTACGTCAAAGAGGAATGACAAAAAGCAGAGAGAAACGCTTACTTAAATTGTGAACTGAATTACATTTTTGTTACTTCAAACGAATGCCGTTTGATTTATATCACGCCGACACGCGGTTCCTGCCTGAAGGTAGACCAAATTTTCCGCATTCAAGAAATTACTTTTTCAAAAGTATGTAGAAACTATATAACAGCATATAAATGAATAAATTGGTATAAATCTAAACAAGATTTTATAATAAATAATCTGCAATAGTATAATTCTATGAATTAAAATAAAATACTTTCGTATAAATTGCTCGATAAATCATTCCTTCAACATTTTTCGCTCTCGGCCATCCCATCGTACACTATACCTTCGAATAACCCTTGAAAAATTCATTATACTTCGATAACACATTTAATTTGACGGAATAATTTTTCATTCGGCGGAATACACACAAAATATGAAAAATTCCAGAGAAAGTTCGTATACGCTGGCTCAACAACGACAGCCCACCCTATACGTGAAAGTACGCATGTATATATAGGCCACGCGCGGCCAATTTTTCACCGTCATATCCACGAATTTCCCAGCTCCATATATGCACATATATATATACCCGCACGCAAGGTAGCGACGGATATATACGCGATGCGTCCAGGCGCGAAAAGCTCCGACAATGAACGCGGATTTTCCATCGGCTCTTTTAGTCTCTCAGCTGAGCGAGCGTTCGGGAAAGTCAATTTTTATCGACCCATCGGCAATATTATCGACGCTTTAAGTCTTTTAGAACGGGATTTACAGTGAGTTTGAGCGCACTTTAAATATCGACGAGGCAAAATATTTTTCAATTTCGTGGTATTAGCGTTTCTTGAATATGCTTTTTTTCCGTGTTGCATAGGTATGTGGTTGGTTGTCGAATTCGGGAAAATTTAAATTACGCTGAAGTAGGTATTCATGTTGTAGGATATTCATAGGTATAGGTTTTATTGGCATCATTTTTCTTCTCAGAATTCGTATCACGATGATCTGAATGAAATAAAATGGACATTTTTGCGTGAAATTGAGATTTATTTGAAGATAAATATTGGCGTATCAGTGTTTCCATTTAAGTTTTAATTTCATTTTTTGTTAATTGAGAATGATTCGTGGGATTCGCTTCTAATATATCATATAAAAAGTTCTTAAATAAATACAGAATATTTTAAATTAATAGAAAACTTCGTTCGTTGATGGAGGATTTAATTAAATTTTTAAACCATCCTACTTTTATTAATTTGCATTCATCTAAATGAAACACACGAAATTAAAACATACACTGATATATAGTCGGACAAAAGATGATTATATAAAAATTAAAAAAAAATTGTTTTTACAGTAAGCAATGTTCGATTACTTAAAATAATATCATGATAAGCTTCGATATAATACGCAAATATCAAACACCATACTTATTCCGTTATAAAAAAAACCATGACACCGTAATTATTTAATTAAAACAATTATCATTGAAACATTCATCGGCTGCCCTAATCCCGACCGATTTTCAAGCTCACCGTATAAAACGAGATCATCCCTCGCCAAACTCGTCACGAAATTCCAGCGAAACAATCGCACGTGGAGCTCGCAAAAACTATTTCCACCCACACAGTAACTCCACCGCGCTCGTAAATCACTGCTATGTAGCGCGGAATCGTTGGTCAGATGATAAACACGCGCTGACCGCCGCGCGCTCACGAATCCTCGTGTGAAAATTTGTTGCGTGAGGGGAGTGAAAAAAGTGCATAAAGTCCCGGAGACGGTCGCGTAAATAAGATACGCAGCATAGCGGGAAATGAGGTGAGGCGCTTTTTTCGTGGGTTGAGCGTCAAAGGGGGATTGAAATTTTCTGGTTCGTGAATGGTCAGGTAATTTTCTATGAGAAGGGTGGTATATAGTACTGTATTGTTGTGTAGTGAAAAAAAAAACATTATTATGACTGTATGAAACAACAATCTCATAGTGTTTTAAGGAATTATTCACTTTTTAAGGCGTCATTCTACTTCACTGGTATTAAACAGTTACATTGTACGTTTATTTTGAAGTATGCAATAAATAAATAGGGCATTCAATATCAAGTTTGAGAGATACTCGATCCTACATTGATATCAAAATAAACTGGAACACGAAAGTCATGCACACATCTACATGAACCGAATTTTTTGTTACTCCATAGTTTTTCTAATCATGGTCGCTATTCATAACCGGTTAAAAGTTGACTAAAAAATAATAACAGTCCAAAATTGAAAAAAGTAACTATGTATATAAATTATTTTGTAAATCCATACAACTTTATAATTCTATGATTTTTGTTCTATCGTTGCATAAATAATGAACAAACTGCCGCTCAATCTTCCCACCACGCTCGACAACATTGCACACACACATACACAGCTCATAATTAAAAGTGCCAAGTGGAAGAAGAAAGAAGAAAATTAAACACACGCCGCAGTTCTTCTTCGTTATTTATAACCCAGATAAATTGTAACGTTTTAACAAGTTGTTTGCCGCGTGTAAATGCGTTGCATTGTCGGCCAGTTTTGATTGTCTCGCGCGGCATAGCTGCAGAAAACGAGATATATACAAACGTTAGTTTAGTCTGACACTTTACGGATCACCACTACTGATAGAGTCCCGCAAATACGCGCGTTGTCAACGCCAATTTCAAATAAAAAAAAAAACTACACTTTTTCTTATATAACTAACTGAAATTTTATTTCTATTTGCATGATACTCTAAGAACGCGCCGGGGTGTCTATTTTCAATCAATGGAAAATATCTATTTTCCAACATTGATTAGTTAGAGTTCTTTGTATAGAGAAAAAAAAACAACAACCGAGAAATGGTATACGACTAAAACAAGCGTATAATACTTAACGCATTCTTACAGTCTCCTATCAAAACCGTACATCTCTGATCTATAACAATCGAAAGGGAAAATCTGAAAGTCCAATCGGAAAACAATCTCACGCTCTTCTTTTCGTCAACCAATCCATCATTCCTCCACCATATCCCCCGTATGTGCAGTGTTTACCATATCCCACCTACGCTCACCTATATAACCACACCTCCTTCATCTACGACACTCCAGCGGGCCGTATAACCTCGTAGAAAAATAAAGTAGAGAGAAAAAACGAGATCCCTCTATCCTCTCCTTCTCTAATCTGCCTCCCTCCCTTTTACCCTCCCGCCTTCTCTGCCATCATCCCCGTGCATATATCGATTATCGGCTCGGTTCTAAAAGCGTACCTATATACGCGAGAGAGCGAGCTAGCGTCGGCGGCGACGGGGCGACTCCTTGTGTCACGCGACGGCGCACGTGTTTCAAAATCGTAAGAGTATTATATAGGCGCGGCCAGCGACGCGGCGATTTGTAAGCCCATTAGCGCCAGGCTCGTCTTGTCCTGGTGGTTGGTTTGATTAGAAGACGCTGGGGGCTTTTATTTTTTGTTTCTTGGGGGGTAGAAGGGGTGTGCGAAATATGGTGGGTTTCAGGTTTCAGGTCAAATTCTTTTTTTTAATTTTAGGTACTTGGTTGT
>JAPYZO010002340.1:0-31016 GCA_030522905.1 Torymus flavipes
ATCTTACTCTTGATTTCATACCATTGCCTCCATCCAATCGATCACAATCACCATTCACACACAACGGGAGTGCAATTTTATTTACATTCAACAAAAACAAGAAACTTGCTTTTTTAACGACTATGGAAATGAAATTTTGATTAAATTTTATATTTGCTTATTCGAAGGCCTGCATCCACACTCTCTTATCGACTTTATAATAAAAGAATTGCTAAAAAAAAAGTGCAATCCCCCACGGATATATGAAGTTGCATACACAGAGAGAACGCGGCTACCTTAAAGGGACGGCCGGCAGCATATTTCGAGTGCATTTAATTGTTTCGATAACGAGAGGAAAGGGATACTATCTCTCACACGTAAAAGCATACGCGTAGGGGCTTGAAAATCCCCGATGCAATATACAGCGCAACGGGCAGAGCTTACATATTCATACGCTCTGGGGGCTCTCGATTGATATTCACTATATATTGCTCATCCCATCCCATCCACCCCGCGAGGCTGAATTGTAAAACTCGGCTGTGTAATATACGCGTATGAGGACGAAAATGAAAAATAAAAAGCTTTCTACATTTTAACGGAGGAGAGAATTTCTTTGCTACTGTGATATTATTGTGAAAATACGTATATTTTTGTCTTTTTAAACAAAATGTATCATAGAGCGGACTTTCTCGAGCGAGATACGCGCGCGCGTTACACAACGGGAAATTCAAAACTTTCGAGCGACTTTTATATTGCGCGCGCGCGCACAGTTAGGCACTGTAAAATGAACGAGTTGTATGAAAAACGCTGCGGGAAGAGTGTATTATTCGTACCTTTTTACCTTATGCTTTTCAACCATCGGTATGTATGCAGAATATTTCAGGGCTTTAAAACTTAAGTCTCATTGATTTTTCAGGGATTTCAAAATGCACGAGGATTATCGACTTCACGTCAGTGTACGCACTGACTTTTCGCGTTTATATTTACTACGTAAAAGCGCGTGTATTTTTCTGCATATATTTCCATTAAAATATGTAAAAAAAAATTTTTTTTCGTTTTTATAACAAAAAAGAGAATATAAAACGACAAAAATTTTACATTTTTATAAATCAAGTATAGTTTGAACTCTTAAACAAAGTTATAGAAACGTTTAATATTTATTCAATACCAACACAATAAATATCGTAAAAAACGTTAATAAGAAATCTCAGGGAATACTTTACCACTTGACCCTAAAAATTGCACAACATTCAATGCAACTGAATAAACGAAACGCGCGCAGCTTTACATCACGCAAAAAGCGCAGCGCTCTAATGAATTTATAATTCGCGCGCGAGCGCGCAACTCAAGTCAAATTAATTTACGACGGACACTTGCGCAACCCTGTAGAATTTCGTATATACGCCGCCGAGAGTGAGAGACTTCCGCGATCTTACGCGGCATCGAGAGATGTGCATAATCGCTCTAATTACCGAGCGAATTCGAACCGATTTACGCACGCTGCAATCCGGGTTTTAGTCTGACCTGTCTTGGAGAAAGAAGTCCCCGCGCGTGTAGAGTGTTTACTAGCACTAATTTGATCGCTGTCCGAGACAATAAAAGTTCGCCTAATGGCGTCGTTACTGTAATAGAGAAAAATAGAGAGAGAGAGAGAGAGAGAGAGAGAGAGAGAGAGAGAGAGAGAGAGAGAGAGAGAGAGAGAGAGAGAGAGAGAGAGAGAGAGAGAGGGGGGGGGGGAAAGGCGAGAGCGTGTAATAAGTCTGGGGCGCTATAAACGTCCTTCGATGATTGTGCGTTTTTTCTTCGAGGCGGCTATGGCGTGTCGTTTCTAGGACTCAAAAATAATTAATAGCAGGTATAAAGACGATCGGGGATACCATTGAAGTTTAAAATCGTTAATAAAAAGCGTATTAGTTGTAAAAAATTTCTAATCCAGTTTTTGTCCAATCTACTTGCAATTATTAGCATTGTCAGATTTACTTTATGTAAGACTATAAATATCGCGTGATAAAATTTTTTTTATAGATTTTGGGATTGTATTGAATTAAACTGTTCAAATGATTCTAAAATTATTTTCAATGGCTAAAAGATACTGTTTTATTATTTTTCACAAACTAGATATACAATGTTTTCTTATTATTTAAAATAACCGCCAAGCAATCCTGAAGAAACTAGCGCATCTTCAAACGACAATGCAAGTACGCCACTCGCGTATCCTCCCATTCCCAACATTCCAACAATCTAACACCCAAATATCAATCCCTACCCAACCTCTCCATCCCTTATCCTAACCCACCAACTATTACAATTCACATCCGACCGCTAAACCTTCCATAACTGTCATCTTCTCTACACCGCGCGGGGCCATCGACATAAATCAACGCGGATGCATTTCTGCGCGTTGCCCCATAGCCCAAACCGCCCGAGGTGCTGCAGCGATGTATATATACTTTCAAGATCGTCGTCTCGGAGAGCAACGGCCAGTCAGTGCCAGGCGCCCCTCGCCGGTGTCTTACGTAACGCGGCCTTGAGGAGCCCCGAGGCGCAGCCGGACCGTGATCTTGATGGACGCGGTGGAAAGAGAGAGAGGCTCTTTCTCTCTCGCCCCGAGCAATGGATGGTGTGTTCCCTGTTTTGATGGGTTGGTGAATAGTGGAGATTCGATGATTGGTTAGAGATGGATTGGGCGACGTTTGAATTAGGAAGATGAATTTTAGAAGGATTTGTGGTTCATTTTTGGAGTAAATAGTGACAAATTGGCATGGCCATCACTGCTCGGCTTTCTGCTATAGTGGTTGTACTAATTAACTATCGTACTTCTTGCTCTTATCCTGTATCTTCGCAATATTCGTAATGTATTCGTAACACATTTTTTTTAACTATTAGAATATTGCTTATATTATTCAGAATGTAAACTTTGTAATGCTTAAATTATGGTTTGAAGAGGTTGAATAAAAGATTACTTCCAACGAAGCTATCTAAAACTGATAATATTTTTAACATAGTATTCTAGATCCTGGATTTCTATGAGATAATAAATGTGCTGAATGTGATTTTATAAAATCTTGTACATCAATACATACAACTAAATTTCTTAAAAATATTGTCAAAGTCTCCAACTTCTACAACAATCTCATTAGTTCCTCTAATCCTATTAAACTTAACGCAAAATCTTCCCCGTCTGATCAACAGTGTCGTGTTTTTAAAAGCTACATATCTCCTCCTCTCTCATCCCTCCTTCCACGAAACGTAATTTCTAAAGATGCGCCTCGCTGCGCGTGGAGGCGCAAAGCCGCATCCAAGTTCAAATGTCGTTTAGTGTAATTGCAAGCGCGTGGGATCGCGTTTCTTGATTTAGCGAATCGCTTTTCTAGAGAGAGAGAGAGAGAGAGAGAGAAAGAGAGAGTGGGGAAGGACGACGACAATCGAGTTTCCCGAGGCACGGATAAAAGATAAGGGGGTAAATTCGAGATTTGACGAGAACGAGAGGACGCGGAAACGTAATGACGTGAAGCGAGTCCCGAGCGATGTGATCGAAAAGAATAGCGGATTTACTTGGGGAGAGCCTCGGGGGAGATTATTCGCTGCTTTATATGGCTTCGCGACGAATTCGATTTTGAGAGGAAGGTTGTCGCGACGTTGGTTTTTTCCTGATAAACGAGTGACGATGATTAAGCCTAAAATAAATTTATGACACTGCCGTGGCGCGACGATGTCGTGGTCAATCATAAATGAAGAATGATGCATTTTCTCAAATCTTGTTACCGCGTGCACATGTCACTGTAAAGGCGAATGCAACTGGCGCATAATTTACAAAAGCGTAAATCATTTAAATAAGCGTATAATAATTTTCTAATTAGCCAAAGTTTTCTCTTTTACATGTTTACAACATTCTGTTTTCACTCCTGCAATGCGGACGTTTCTTTCATTGTGCTTAAGAACGTACTTGAATGAGCCGTCAATCTTGAAAATTTACTATTTAACGGAGACGAAAATTATAATTTTTATTTTCTTAAATGTAGAATTTCGTCTTGTAAAATTTCTCGGTACATATTACAACAGCGAAGTTCATTCATAAATATTTTGACAACGCACACGAGGCAAAGTGAATTATCGCATTAAAGAGAAATGTAAATGAGCGCCGCCTTGCGATATTCGGCGCTCGTAAACCATTCGAGGGCAATTAATGTGCAAACAGTGGGAGGTCTCGGTTACGCCTTTTGAAATCTTTCAATTACGAAGTAAATACATAATAATTTATATTCTTCGTAAACTTAAAAGTATTTACAAATTACACGGGTCGGCGCAAATAAGCAATAAATTCGAAAGTTTAATAAAATTTAATTTTTCTTACCGGATGACCGTGTGCTTTTCTCAGTTATTCATAGTCTCTATGGGCTCTCAAGTGCCACTTATGCAAATACTTATAAGGTATCGAATAAAACTATTACGACGATTACAAAGTAAAAGCCGCGGGAAAATTCTTCACACCGGCATGGCCGCGAACAATCGAAAGTATTTCGAAATAAAATATGAATATTACGCGCGCGTGGAAATTGCATTTCACTCTCGCGTATTACCTGTACATATTTAATTAAAGAATCGCGCGCCTCGTTAATTTTGATTACATCCCGCGTGCCTGCCAACATTCTTCCCTATGCGTAGCATCGCCACCATTAATAACGCGTCTATATCTGTACGCACGCCATTTAACGGTTTTTTCCGCCTGAGAGAACTTTCGATCTCGCGGATAGACATCGCAATTCCTGCGGCGAGTGTATGTACACTTCCGTGCGAAAGGGTCAGCAACTGTAATTAAGAACGCGCGCATCTCGCTATCTCTAAGCACCGTATCAATTGCTGCTTTCTCGACGGACTACTTTGCAGAATTCGCCGGTTTTGGTATAGATAGCTGTCGTTAAATTCGGTGCGAGAGCGATTTTTTTCGAATCGCACGCCTCCGTATACGGCTGCTTATAATCGTGAGAAGATTCGTGGAACGTACTTTTTTTTAATTTTGAAGATATGCGGTTTTCTTAGTGGCGATGTAAAATCAGGAAAGTGTACAATAGTGTGAAATGTAAATATTTGTTTTTTTTTTATGAATAGGTTATTAAAATGTAAGAAAGTTAAGTGCAACACTTTGGTTTTGAGAAATTCCCGTTGGAAAATTGGTTACGCAAGTGTTGATTTCGAGCAATTTCGTCATCGTAAAATACTTATTATCTTTCTATTTATTTACAATCGACCACTCGATATGCACCCAACTTTCATTCCTTACAATCGTTATACTTAACCACACGCATACATTGAAAATCCCTCACTGCTCTTAATTACCAAAGTCAGCAGACACATCCACAGATCCCTTGAAATCTCGCCCATTTCAGACTCACCTCACCTCCTCGCCATCTGCAAGCCCCGCAAAGGTACTCGAAGCGGATCGGCTCAATTCGCTCGCTGCGCCTGCGTTTCGCATTTCTAATAACTGCAATAACCACGGCACAGCCGCTCGTAATGAGGGGAGACGTGCTCGCTCAGCAGAGGAGAGAGAGAGAGAGAGAGAGAGGTTTCCCTTTGGCACGGTTAAAGGTTCAGCGCCTACGTCTACTACATCCTCGAGTAATTACCGGTGAGAGCGCGAATGGAGGTGGAGGCAGGAAAAAGAGAGGAGGAATTAAAGCATCGGCTTAGTCGGTAGCTGCAGAGGCGGAAGTCGAAGTGGGTGACGATTACACGCGACGGGGGGTTACACACTGGTACGCTACTTTATTTTTCTTATTTTTTTTTCAGGAATGCGTTCATATATATGTTTAATTATGAGTTAGGAGATATATATATATTTTATGATGAACTTTTTTAATGAACGCGAATGCGACCATTGTGCTGGAGGTGAGAGTAGTAGTCGGAGTACGGTGAGAGTGAAATAACTCTCTCGCTTCTTTTCTAGAAATAATTCATTGGGGTGCGTTACATAATTATTCCAGGCTGCAGCGTTAAAATCAGCATACATGCGTGGCATTTGAAGTAGCGATTCGATAATTATATTTACTCTCGTGGATTGGGGTTTTCATAATCGTCGAGTATCCTTGCATGCAAATGTGAAGCAAGTATAATAAGTACACGTTTTTTTTACTAGTAAAATAGAGTATAGGTAATAATTCATAATTTAACGTTTAATTTGGCGTTTGTGGAAGTACGAATTTCTTAACAAGTTTGACGCGACGATTTTATTAGCAGTCAAACGAAGGCTATTATTATCGACAAAGCGTGATCTACATTTCACTTACGTTCGGCATAAATGTCTGTAAATACAACTGGTTCAAATGGATTTTCCTTTCCTCAATCTTTATGGCGTTGAAAAGTGATAATTATACCCCATTATGTTTTGTGTGATATATTTATCTATGCAAGTTCTACACGGTAAATCAATTCAAAACTTTTCTGCGAAGGGTCTTTTAAGTGTAAAAAATTTATTACGTAGAAACAAGCTTGCGCGAGCCCGTTCTCAGTTACCCAACTCTTCGTCGCGAATTTTTCAATATTTATAAAGCGCCCCCTCTCATCGAACATTCATCACAAAATAAAAGAGCACGCGCATGCGAGAATTACGAGCGCATATCTCTCTCTCTCTCTCTCTCTCTCTCTCTCTCTCTCTCTCTCTCTCCCTCTCCCTCTCTCTCTCTCTCTCTCTCTCTCTCGAGAAAGAACAGCTGCTATACGCGAAGAGCTTCGAGAGAAGAACGAAAGCGAGCGAGATAGTCGCTAATTACGGGCGCCGTGCCTTTCGTTTCCGAGGCTACGCGTCCGGCCTGGCGCGCTTCATAATTCGAGCAGTTCTCTCTCTCGTATAATTCCGAACGGAACGATCGCTAACTGGACAATTGAGCGCTTGCGGATAATTGCAGTAAGAAGTGTAGTAGTGTCTTGACTGCAGCCGTTTGGGATTAAATGCCGAATTAATTCTGCTGAAAGATACATTAAAATTTTGCAAGTGCCCGCGCACGCCGCACGTGGATATAATTGAGAGAACAGCGAGAGTTGTTACAGTACGTTTAATTGCAATTTGGTAATGGCGAATGTCTCATTGGGGTATAAATATGTAAGTAGCGGCGCGATGAGATGAAACGAAGAGAAAATATAGTTTTATAAGATTATTAAACTTTTTATGATATATTATGAGAATCTTTTATGGGCAGCAATGTTGAACTACGTACTCGTGTCATTTTTCTAATCTTATTGGGTTTGCTAATTATCTGAACCGTCCATTGCTCCTCGAGTTCGTTCGTTAATAGTAATCATAAGGAATCGAATAAATGGCACAAAAAAGTATGATAAAGAAACCATTATCTTTCCAGTACTTCCTTAAGATCAAAATAACGAATATACTGTGTCCGCTTCAATTTCAATTATATGTATTTATTGGAATGTGGACTGATCTTGGCACGAAATAAAATTTCATTACGGGAATTCGCCGTGCACTTAATTAGAATTTTTAATTAAAAACAATTACCGGCCGTAAACATCGGCGATATCGCACCCAATTCGAGGAGCAATTACCATCGACCAAACAAGCGGAACACCGAAAAGGCTTTTTTCAATAAACACATTAAAGCACTCAGCACCGCCACAACTCCTTATCGGTATCATTCTCGACCGCTCGGCACTTTCCTCTCTCTTGCGCGCGGGGTTTCACTTTCCTCCTGTGCGCAAAAATTCCCCGATAACCCAGATGCGAAAAAACGCTCGGCTCGACGCATTTGTGGGTCACGCGTTTACTTCTCTCTCCTGCGCGCAGACATACGCGTAATTAGTGCGTCGTTAGGGTCGGAAAAGCAGCAGCGCCGCGCGTTTATCTGGCTAAATTCATCTGTGGAAAGCGATGTGGCTCGCAAAATACTCATGCTCTGGTATAAGGATGAGTTATCGAGTGATTTGAGAGAGCGAGAGAGGAGAAAATCACGTGTGATTTATATCGAGCCGATCGCGCGTAGTGTTATTTCGAGATAACGATATTAATAATAGATTTTGTTGGATGTCGGGTATGCTATTAACCATTTTCACTTGTATTTTCTTATAAGGCGCGGAATTTTACGATAGAGTGTGAGTTTGGGTATATTTGCAACTCGAAAAATGTTATGTACTGAGAAGTTGAGTTAGCTAGTTTTTTGTAGCATTGAAATTGCCCGTTAAGTGACATAAAATTAAGTAATATTATGACTCTGTTGTTCTGTTCGGTAGTTTTAACGGCCGCCCCTACAACCTGTTTAGTACGGTATGTTATGCTAATGATGCATAAGTAAGGAGGTTAAATTAGCACTGTTACATAAAATGCATGCGTTTGAAATGAATCGAAATGTTGTTATAACGGTTTATAACAAGTCCAAAAATTATGAATTATTTCAACAATTTTCCGTGTTGCGTAAAATGCAAATGCAGATTCAAAATAATTTTCTATTTTTTGTGTAGGTTATTTATCAGTTAAAACGTATTTGAACGATTCACTAAAAAAAGTTTTTGGTTTAATTGGTTTTAGTTGGCGCTTATTGATTTTAAATGTACATAATAACATAAATGCCTATATAATAATGGCTTAAATAATTTTAATTTTGAAGAATCTTCAATCGAAGATAAATTTACTATAAATATATTTATTTTTTAAAGAATTTTTCAGTTTAAAAAAATATTGAACTCAGTTAACAAAGCATCCTAACATGCCTACTTCAACATAAAATACTTCACACAATGACTCAAAGTCTATCATTTATCATTAACCAGTTACCACCACAATACTTCCTTCTCACCCCGCCAAAAAAAATCACAAAACAAACGACCGCTGCCTTCTTCTAACTCTTTTACTCTCCTCAGCAACCTCTCTCTTCCCGCAGTTTAATAGCGCATATCAAATGCCAAGTGCGCACGCGTGGGGAAGCGGAGATGCGAGCAGGGCGATTGCGCGACTGCGGACACTTGACACACACGCTCGCGCACGCGGAACACTTACTTTCTTTGCGTGGACTCGCCGGCCGTGACGACGTCGACGACGAGAGCCTCTGTTACGTCGAAAACGTTTTATCGCGCGGGGCGGGTTGGAAAACAATGGATTCGCGCGGAGGGAGAAAGTTCTCGATCGGTAGCACACGAACGAGCGGGTATTTTTTTTCGACCGATCGAGAGAGGGAACGGAGTTTCGTCGCTGATGTCGGAAGAGGTAGTTAATTATGGTAAAGATGCGGAACGAGCAGAGGTGGTAGCTGGAAGGTTAGATTAATATTGGGAAAAAAATGGCTTTGATAGACTGTAGGTTCGGAAATGTAAGAAAATGTAGGTATTGAGAGTTTTGGTGATACAGAATCTTGTAAGAAAGTTGTGAGGCGTCATGTTATGCGGCGTTTCATATTATATGAAAAAGTATGCATTATGAAGATCTTATCCTCAGATTTATTTTCACAATATTTTGTTCCTGTTATAGATATATAAAAAAAGTGAGGATTGAATTTACGTGTAGTAAAAAAAATCAAGCATAAAATGTCTAACATTATTACGAACGTTATAACAATTAAAAAATACAATATAAATTATTCTTCTATGAATATTAATTTAATTTTTTTAAAGAATACATTAGCATATTAAACTAAACTCGTAGCTAGTTCTGCTCGAAAATTGTTTGCACGCACCAGCCGTGAAGTCGGTCCATATAATGTACACTCAGTTTTTTTTTAATAAAAACAGAGGTAAATTTTAAAGAAAATGGCCGAGGCTCACGCCAGTCTCGTTAGTATTAAATTTATAGACTAGTCGTTGGCTCTCCAGTTTTAGTGAGACTGAAAAAATTCTAATACGTGAAAGTGCACTTCGCGTTCGAACGTATTAAACCGACTTACATAGTAATGAAGAATTCAATTGGATAATAACTTTATACATTGGAAGAAATTTGTTAGAACGCGGTACTTGCTATATTCTTTTGCACGCTGTAATGTTGATCAGCTGTTGTAATATAAGAATGATGCGTGTAATAATCAATAACGGTAATGAAATCATATAATATAAGAACTCAATTTAACTCGTTTTATTACGTATCTAATTTCTATTAAGGAATCTACAAGATTACCACGAATAAGTATGAAATTTTTTCCAAGCATATAGAAAAAATGTTGATTGTAATGAAATCTGAAAGTTTTCTAAAACTTGTAGCCTTACACGTAACCTTACAACACTCACACACCAATATCAAAATTTGTTACAACAAAATTTTCCATGCACCGCTACTCTTGCATTCCTTTCGCCTCGAAAAAAATCGAAATTACAAATTTAAATTATGCCATTGTTAGCTCACACACCTCAGCAACATCGACTTATTACGTATATTAAAAAAAGGCGAACCGAATCCGTTTCACATCCGGCGGACATAATTCGCTTTTGAAACGCCGAGAAGAGAGAGAAAAAATTCAAATGGCGAATTCACGAAAACGAGACGTACGCGAGCGCGCGTTCCGCGATTCTTATCGCGCTCTCGAAAGTATTTTCGCTGGCCGTTTGATTTTTTGCGCTCGATAAGAGAGAGGTTTCGCGCACTCGCGCTTTTCTCCCTCTCCCGAGATCGGGTCCGCGCGCGCTTTCCAAAGCAGCGTACGATGAGTGTATAAGGCATATGTGTGTATACGTGCGCGGTGTGAAAATAAAGGTTTGATTAACGATTTGAAGGAGAAATTTAAGAATCAATGCGAGGTTGGTGTTTTTGTCCTTGTTTGTTCAGAATAATGACAAAGAAAGGTGTATTGAAATACTCGGGTACGTATTAGTTTCTAGTTTTATTTACATTCGCAATCAATTGCTTATATTTACTGTTTCTAAGGAAAAGTTATGGGCGATTAGTTTGAAATATTTTTCAACTATTGTCGGCTCTTTTTCCTTTTAATAATGTATGAACGAATACAAAAAAAAGTAATATATAAATTTAGTTATTTAGTTACTATATCATTTACTCACCAGGACAGATGAGAAACTTTATTGATTATATTAGATTGTAATTCTTTGCGGTTACCTTAAAAAAAAAAAATTCGTTAGTATTGCAACCATACGTGACGTATTTAAATAATTATTGTTATTGCTAGATTTATGAAATTTATCAAACGTATACTCATAAAAGTATTATATCAACGAAAAACAAACACCAAAAATATTAGTCCGGCCACCAGCAAAACGTAAAATATTTATATATGTGTATCTAACAATACACTCCACATTTCATCATTTAATCTCCGCGTAAAATAATAAAAATACAGATAATTCTGGCGCTTGGGCGCGCCATCAACATTATCCATTTAAGCGTTCGACGGTTGCGCGCAACGGCTAATCCCTTCGAGTCTCGCGCGCTAGAGGATATTCGAACTATAAAGCAGTCGACAGATTATTGATTCCAAAATACACTCTACTCTTTCCTCTTCCTCCCTCCATCTCTCTCCGCTTTCGCTGCGGACGAAACATACGTCACTGTCGAGTGCGAGCGGCGCGCACTCGATACAGTTAGCGTATATATATGAAAGCGCAAAATGAAAAAATAAGTGAATGATACTCGGCGAATCGTTATCCGACTCTTTCAATTTCGAAAATTTATAATCTCCGTGTAGTGGCGCTATGAATAAAAGGCACTTGTTGGAACTCAATTCTAGAATTATTTTTGTCATCGAATCATAAATTTACACACGAGCTGTTCCTGCACGAATAAAAAAAAAAAGTAAATTTAGAAACTAGAGTGTCATTTTTATTGTTTGCTATTCATTCGCAAAACGGTCCCGTTTACTCCGATACGAAAAAAAGGTGTTTCATCACCCAGAGCGAAATACTTAATTTCACTTAGAGAAAAAAAAAGAACCTTAAACCCTGTAATTTCATACATCACGCGTTCGCTCGCCATAGGCAAATAAGAAAACAATAAAGAAACGTAGCCCCCCGCGCACATTTCGCCGGCACTCGAACCGTGACGGATAGGCGCGCTCGGTCAAGTACACGCGAGTTTTTTTCGGGTTTCACCTCCTCCGTATACCTACGCACGTGTCGAAATGTCAACGAACCGTGCCGAGCATAGTGTCGCCCGAGTCGCCGCGCGTGAAGAGGCCTCTGTGTGTGTATTGTCGTTTTTGGACGCGCGGAGAAAATGACGAGCGACGGACAGGGAGTTTCACTGGCGGCGAGTACTCTGCTTTCGTTTCTTTTATTTTTGTTAATGAATGAGAGGTTATGGATCGAGTGTTTTTTTGAGGTTAGAAAGGTGGAAGGTAATGATGGATTATTTTTACGAGTGGTGAAGTGAGAAGTGCGTTTATTGTTTGCTGTTACAGTAAAACTTGTTATATACTAATGTAAAGTAATATATATATTATGCAACTAGTGCGAAAAAAAAATATTTTTTGCAATAGTTTACGTAAAAAATAATTTTGCACATTTGATAAACCTTTTTCCATACATTGTATTGTACACAAAGCCTACATTTTTTTATTATCAGCTTTTATTCAATAATAAAATACCTTTAAGTAAAATAATATCTCTTAATTACAGTTAAAAATACTAGACATGTACATTAACTATACACGAAATTTACTTTTATTATAAAATCATTTGTCTGATAACTCCGAGAATACATTATTTGATTGTACATACCGTGTATATGCAAAAGTCTTAATTATTAACCACTGAATAACTAACAACTAATTTAGTATGCATTGCAAGAAATTACCGACCGATCATACATACCTTATTTACCCTGTTTTAAATTTAACACATAATCAGTTTAGTATATTTTAATTCTGACACGAGAGTCGATGACAACACAATTCTCATTGTATCAGACAAACGTTTTACAAAATAATTACATTCAAAATACCGCGATAGTTCCCCTAACTCAATTACTAGTCGAACCCGCGACATTAATTCTCTGCGTCTCAAACGAAATCGAACTCCCATTTATCATTTCGATCAACGACACTCTTTTCACGTTCCATGACTTGCCACAAGTGTCCAATAGCCGCCTAATAACGACATTGATCATTACACATCATCGGGTCGAGATTCCAAGTTCAAGGCTCACCACGAGGTCGTCGCTGTCGTTGTCGACGACACCAAGAACCGCAAAGAGAACGAAGAATCGAATGCGCGACTGCCGGGGCGTCGCGCGAGAGATATATCCTTTCACTTTTCCCGGGCGATCGTCGCGATTAGGAGAGTCGGCGTGTGTAACGTTACACCATCCAGCACGCCACGCGAATTACGGTGAAATTTCAACAGTGCAAAAATGCGACGCTTTTTTGTGGAGAGCGCAGCACATAGAGCAATTTTCTGTGATTCGGGGAGTTTGGAATTTTCGTCGCGGGAGAGTTGTGATGAAGTCACGCGATAAACTGGAGTGCATAGTCGTTGAATCAATTTGCGGGAAGGTTAGTTTTTTTTTATATTAAATTATAGGACGAGGAAAATGTCTGATCATAACTTTTTATGAGATTGTATGAGAATTGTTATAGCTGCGGGAAAGATTTGGTTTAGTGTACAATTTTATAAATGCATATTCGATTAAATAATCGTCGGTGAAAAAGATAGCCAAGAATAAAAGAAATTCAAGTTACAGAATGTTACGTAAAATTCCGAATGCGTATAACACCGAAAAACGATATTAACATAAGAAAAAAATGAAAATAAAATTTTTTACTTACAAAGCATAGCACCCGACTGTTACAAATAAATGACCGTAAATTAAGCAGTTTGATATTATTTTTTTTCACATTCAGAATCATAATCAAATAAAGGAAGCATTATAATCCCGTTCCGAAAAGAATACCTCTGTAACCAACTCTCCCTCCCGCAATCCACAGAAAACGTTTTCCCCACGAAGCCCTCGGCATTTTCAAATTATCGCAATCACGCCACACTTTCCAGCCATGCGGACACTTGCATCGTCGTGCACTCGCGCACGTTCCGATTACGTGGCTATGCGCACACGTATACACGCCTGAGCAGGAGAGCAAGAGGAGAGGGAAATGTAATCGCGAGAGAATGCGAAGGGGAGAACTGTAGTACACTACACCGATGTCCGACGATGCTCGGCACGGGGTGTCGGCACGTGTTAACCGAGGGATTGCGATCGAGATTGCGATCTGGCCGCCGTATCGAAAGCAGCTGTTACTGTCAAATGCTGAAGGTTACCTACCCTAGTGATTGTATACATACAAAAGTAGAGAAGATTTTTTCGTTCTATTTACAAACAACACTGTATTACCTAATAACCGATGAATTTTGTACACGGTAGTGAAAACTTAAAAATGCATAAATTTTCGATAATCCGCTAAGATCTTCTCAAAAAATACAGCACCGGATAATCAGGGCTGTCGAGTAAACCAGCCGTGCATAAACCAGCCGCACGAACACGCCCACACACACGCACGCAGGTGCTCTCCTTAACGTATCGCGCGCATCGTCGATAATTGAGACCTCGCTTAAACAACGAGCAGCCACGCACACGTACAGCTCCGCCACCATCCCGACCACAGAGAGACAAACGCACAATACCCTGGGCTGCTGTTGCTGCTTCTGCCGCACACGTATGTATATATATATGCGCGCAGGCAGCTATTCCTTCCGCAATGCTAATCTCACCGGCGGCGGCGGCGGAACGCGCAACAACATCCGATACGCGTTTCTCTCTCTGTGTGTGTGAGCGAGCGAGCACGCGTTCGCAGAGGTAACCCCCTTGATGTTGCCGCGAGTCTAGGATTTCGCGTCATTGCACGCGCAAGAGGTAATTGGGCCGTCGGCGAAATCGACTTTCGATGATGCCAGTGCGCACGGAGAGTAATTGATACGCCTGCGCTTATAGCGAAGGATGAGCAGGTTGTAACGTTATGGACGCAGATGAGAGTTATCAAGACGATGGAAAAGAGTGTGTTTTTGATTGCGGATGTGGTGTGAATCTTGCTCGTTTTTGGTGTACCGTGGGTTGGAAAATGGAGATTCGTTGTGCTCTGGTGATTTCATACGTCCGTAGGTTTCGAAATACTTTTACACCGTGTAAATGAGGATGAAAGAGTGAGACGTTACCAGACTGTGTGTCGTACGTGCTGAGTAAGGTATATCTCTTTCGACCGTTCATAATGGAATATGGATGAAGTGGCACGTGCAGTAAACTCTTCGATGTGTAGATGTATTAAAAATTTCATCAAGTACCAGCTTATTTTGAATAATACATTTACATTCCTTCCCTATTACTGTGGATGAACCTTCCAAGACCCTTCGAGAACTTCGACATCTCTCCTTCACCCCGCATTATCAGGACATCGATAGCCATCACGCGCACACATGTTGTATACGTACGCGCGGCCCGTCCGGATTCCCCCTGTCTACATAGCAACGTCGAGCCCGAGAGTTCTACGTGTATATATATAGATAAGCGTGTCGGCGAGGGGGAAGAAGACGGCTGAATGGACGGACGAGAGAGACCCTGTTGCTTCTCTCTCCTGCCACTCGAAAAAGTTACCTGCCTCCTAATTTGCTTACCGGGATGAGTCGGCGAACTTTCGAGTGTGCCTCGTTTATCTTGGGAGCGTGACACTTTTTCGCGAGTGCGCTCGAAGTGATTTCGGCAAATGAGGGTTATTGATTTAAAGAGTGAGAGCGAGCGGAAGTGTTAACGGGATACTATTGAATTTGATTCAAGGGAGGTAATAGAAGAAGTGGGAATAGGCTGACTGATGAGGTGATTTTCATTTTTTCTGGTACGTTCAGTCGAAAAACAAATATAAACAAAAATTATGACTAAACCGTTATGTTTGATATAACGTTTATAATAAATGTTACGCTAATATAATGTAAATAGGATCATCAAGATTACATTAAACAAAATTTAAGATGCTGTTATTCGTTCCCTCCATTAATCTATTAATGTAAATGTGAACGCACGTGGAATTAGTTATTTTCAAATCCAACACTCCAGACATACACAGTCAACTTATCTCATTTATGTATGTCACTATCGCAGCGGCTACCTAGACCATTCACCTGCTTTTTCATTTGCGAAGTGCATTCGTTTTGCACGAAATTCGAGTTATTCGTTTGTCGAACGAGTCTCTCTCTTTCTATACCCAGTCACTTTTCCACTCTTGCGCGCGCGCGCGAGCTTCCTTTTACCATTCAAACTTTTCTCCCTTTATTTCCGCGCCTTTCTTGTCCGGCAACTTGACTTCTCTATCATTTCGAAAGCAATTCGTGAATTATGGCGGGTAGTTTATTTGTGTATTTCTATGTTTTCACGAACGCTGCTGGATGTTAGATTAGAATACTATAGTGTATAATTTTATTACTAAGATTATAAAAAAAACGAGACTATAAGAACGCAGAGGAATAATATTTTAAAACTTTTCTCAGATTAACAGATTTAACTTTTCCAGGGCGAAAATGAAAAGTAAGAAAAAATCCGAAAATTTCATTCTCCGCGCTAAGTCCACACACCCCCTCATTTCCCAAGTGTAGGAGTAACTTTAATACTTTTTCCCCTCGACGAATCCAATAGCAGCCAGCGACGACATCGTTTCCAACTCCCTTTTCATCTATTTCCGCCAGGACTTTTTTCCACTCTCTCTGTCTTACCTCTCCATTCATTTTCACATCCCGACGATCCTTCTTTCCCGCTATATAATGCCGGGGAAAATTCAAAAGGAATTCTCCACTCCTGCACACGCGTGTTTCTTCATTCTGACATTTGTTCCCTCCCTATCTCTCTCTATCTCCTCCCGTCCCACTGTCTCCGAAAGAGGACGACCTCTAGCGTTTTAATTCACTCGCCGATTACTTCCGGGCGCGCGCCGCGCGCGAATTAAATTTGAAAGCGGAAGAGCGAAGCGAACGACTAGGCACGGATTTTCCACGGTGTCTGTACACGGCGTCTCACCGGGTTAACCGAGAGCGCGGCGCTGCTCTCCTCTTACAGCGGGATTAAAAGCTTCGCCGCACCTGTCTCCTCCCCTCCGGTAGTACTCCAGCGCCTTTTGTTGGAGAGATTGGCGGTGATTTAATAATAATGTAAAATTAATGCGAGGTTTTTGTTCCTTGCTAATGTCATTTTAGTTGGATTGTTTCATTTTGCAAGATGGTGTATAAAATGTGTGTAATAGTGAGTCCTGTAGATACGTTATACATTAAATATAACATTAATAACCTTTTAATTTTCCTCACATTTAAGAAGAAATGAGAAATCGAACTCAGAATCTACGTAGACACGTTCATCACTATTTTTTAAGGATATAAAATTGCGTAATTTACGAAATGAGTTAGTCTATATTATTTTGGAGCTGACATAAAAAGATGACACGCTTAGTGAAAAGTTATGCAATGCACTTGTTATACGACATAATAATTCTGTAACATTTGTGAAATGCTTACATAAAAATTGCATCAAAATGATGTACGAAGAACAGGTATTCACAGCAAATCAAAAGTAGTCTAAAAAAAAGTAAAGACCTTGTAAGGATATTAACCATGAACGTCATAAAGTATCAGTTACGTTATTCCACCTACACATTGCGTGTCTATCTTCTATCTCGTTAAAATTAAATATTTGTATTTTTATGAGCAACACAATTGTTTTTCGCACATTTATCGATCGTTATTTGCCAACTTTCCACTCTACTTTATTAGAAGTTTTCACACGATTATTTAACGACGCAAAAAGCAGCTAATTTCTCAAGGAGCACCGCGAGAGCTTTGCAAAATCACAGCTAAACGGGTTCGGGCTCGTTGTTGACTTTCCCTTTCTTTGTACGCGAGTACACTTGCGTTTGACGCTAACCGGTCGCACAGACAGAGCCATTCTACGACCTTAACACGCGCGAAATGTCACGTTTCGAGCGGATTCGGTATGATGTCCTTCGAAAGTTCTTTGCAAGCCGTCGCGAAAATCAAGGGGAACGCGAAGCATTGCGCGTGACGCTCGAGAATTCAATCGGCAAAGAGTCAATCACATTAAGGTGCTATTGATAAGTGTCGGACGTTGTCACAAAGCATTCATCGCGATCGAAAGAAAAAAAATGTGATTCACGAACTCGCATTGTCAGATACGAGAAAGTGAGCGACGTTGTTTACTGTACTTTATTCGTATAGATGTAAAAGTATTTTTACGGCTAAGAATCGTAACATGAGATGTTGTATTTTAAAAATTTAAGAAATATGCAATGCTTTAAAATTATTATTATAAACGCTTGGTGTTAAGTTGTTAACCTTCGATGCCTGTATGTTCTGGCACTATAAATAATCCGAGTTTATTGAGCTAAATTACTACACTTTAAAATTATTTTTACAATATTTCAAGTTCAAATTTAAAGATTTTACCACTGAATCATGTATAAAAATCCATGACCTAAACTAAACCAAACCGAAAGACAAAAAAATTCAATTAATCAAACGACAACTTCTAAATACTATTATCAAGCAAGCGTAAACACACACACACACACACACACACACGTGCGTACTTCAGCCGTCACTTCTCACGTACGCAAAAAAGACAGCGCAAAAACGACAAGAGAGAAAAAGTACACCTCTAGCGAGACTTTCGCAACGGGGGGCGATGGACACAATGATCCAAGGTAACTCCTCCCGACGCGTATTTTCCCGCGCGCGTACCGTGTTGTGGCAACAATGCGAGATTCGCACAGCGGCGGCAGCGGCCCTTTCGACAGGTCCGCACACACGCGGAACCGGGAAAATTCGCTGTGAGACTGGCTGTTTTTTGCGGAAACTTTCGTTGTCGTCGTCGTCGTCGCTACGATATTTCGCGTATTGCCTGCAGTTAATTAGCGAGCGCGCGACTTTCGCGCTGCGTTCAAGGTGAGCCATTAGGGGGATTCCTCCTGGGAGTCCGGAAAAGGTCGTTACTTCGGCGTGCGGTATCAGAGAAAGCTGGATGTAATGAGACTTGTCGAAATTGTAGTTGCCAAATGTGTAAAAGTGGAGCTTTGAAAGTTTATTTTTTTTCAAGTGATATGATTCGATGAGTCATTGCTAAAGTATTGGTGAATATAGGTAAAATTATTTTCACAAACTAAATTTAATGGCGTTGAAAAAAAAATTCAGCCTACGAAACAAGAAAATTATAATCCACGTTAGAGATCATTAGATTTACAGTGCAGATCAGAGATATCACGCGATACGTAGTGATGAAAAATTTTTATCTATCATATTTACTAGAGTAAATTGATAGGTCGCTAAACATAGACGTATTCAAATATGCTGATGAAATTGCACATTCGTAAATTATATGTTTTAGGAACACTATGTAGCAATATTTTAACTTGAAAGAATGTCACGTGAGCACATCTCTGCCGTCTTTCAAATGGAAGATATTCGCACAGAAACTTTTCACAGTGTAGATTCTCACTATTCAACCTGCACTTTAAAGTATGTACAAACATATCTTTCAGCAATTCACGTGCGTTTTTCATGATCTGCGCTCATGCCTATTAGGCATAATAGTTCGCACTGATAGTTGTAATTGCAGGATATAAAAATACTTAGGAGTAAAAACACCGAGATTACGGTATTACTGTCAAGAGTGAAACATGTTAAATATATAAATCGATTTCTAAGAGCAAATTATTGAACACGTAAAACAGCACAAACTATCAAAATATATTTAAATACTCGAAACACTTGGAAGACACGACCCGAGTGAACCCCGAACATGTCTCCACCATTTACACCCCATTTCAATATCCACCCTTGCTCTTCTCTTCCGAAATCCCGAACATCCATGATCCTCTCTCTCTCTTCTTAACCTCCTATATATTTTATTCAGACACACGCTGCCTCGTAACTGCTACTGCTGCTGCTACGGAAAACCCCAACGACATCGAGCCTCATACGTTATCGAGCCAACCGGGCCCGAAAATATTAAAGCGCCTCTCGCCCCCTTCTCTTCGCTCCTGGACTTTACGCCGGCCATCATCGGCGTGAGCACGCGCGCTTTATCGCCGTCGTAAACGCGTCCCTCTCGCCTCTCCGCGCTAATTTCGAGGTGCTGCTGCTGCGCGTCCCCGGGAAAACTGGAGGTATATTGTTGACGCTGCTGCTGCGGGAGATGCGTTTTCCCCGGGCAAAAGCTGAAGTTAGTGTCGTTCCGGGCGTTTTAGATGTCAAAGGATATACAGCGTTCAATGAAAATGCCGGGTAGTTTTAAATTTGTTTCTGGAAGATGGAGGTGGTTGAGGTACAATTTTACTTTGTATCTTTTTAGTTAGTTGTTTGGATAAAAATGGATAAACAGTAAGATAATACGAGGATACATGAAATAAGATTAATAATATTTGAATGTGAAAAACGATTAGACTGAAAACTTTGAACAATTAAATTTGACTTTCTATTTGATTCTATATTTTGTAGCAGAAAGAAGATTTCTTTTACAATAGAAGCGAATGATAATTTTGCATAATGTGTAGTATGTATGTAACCATGTAGAAATTTAACAGTAGTATTTTCTCATGTTTATCCGAAACCGTATCTCAATCCAATTTTCATAAACACTAATAAAGTCATATGTATGCGCTCCTAAACTCGCAGGAGAAAAAGAGCATATACGAGAGAGCACTCCAAATCCATGTGCACATCACGTATTACACGAGATTCTGGTCGTTCTGGAGCACGAACTTAACTTTAAAAGCAAGAAATTCAGTGATGTAAAAGCGCCAGATCCTTTTTGCGCTGCATTTTTCTACTTTCTCCCCTATCGCAACTAAGAATTTTTCTCGCAAAATTGAAAACTGTTCACAGTTTAATGACATGCGCAACGTATTGATTGCAGATCAGTAACGTAACCAAGCGTTTCTACTTTACTGCGTTGTTATTGCAGTAATACGTTTTCCATATGATTATGAAAGTAAAAATCATTTATATATATAAATACGCATACATTATACTATGTATTTCTATGATGCTGTGAAAAGTTAAACATGTTGTCAGAATTACTTATGAAAATGAACTATCATGAGCTATATGCACGTCATTTCTTGAAATGTAAGATCTTTTGATTCTGATAAAGAAAAATAAGTTCAATTATATGAAAAAATAAAAATAAACAATCATCTATTTACATCATTAAATGTTGAGACGGTAATAAAAACTGTGTAACTCGCTAAACTTTTAACATGATTGCTCGCTTCTTGAGATTACGTTGTATGAATAAAAAAGATAATATTGTGTGTAAAAATGAACCATATGTAAGAAATACCTGAAAAAGTTGAATAGCTATTTGTCAAACAAATAACTAAGTTTTATGTAAAGCATGATTCGTCATTAATTAAACGTAAAAATACTATTTTTTGTATGTTCATGTAAATACGGGAGTTATATTCAATACAACTGCTACTTTTCTATAATAAGAATTTATTCTTATTGAAAATATTTTGATAAACTAATATACTGTGATGATAAAATTTCTATTATCATACAAAACACTAATTTGAACAGTATTTCATCTAATTCTAACTTCATAAAGTTCCATAAGGACGTTGCTAACAGTATACACGGTATCATCATCAACCGTAAATTCAAGAAATTGGCGAATCAACGCACTTGCGCCACACGTCGCGTGGACTTTTTCCCTTGACCATCAAGCGCCTTGATAACCGGCAATCTCGAGCGAGCATCGACTTCCGGCTCGCTCACCCGCTCGCTCGTTGGCTGGCTCGGGCCCGCCGCTCGCGAGTGAGAGTGTGTCCACGGACGCGTGCGATAAAGTGGGCCTTAGTAGTGGGGGAGACAGAGCTGCACGCGTCCTTTCCCCCTCCTCCCCTCCCTTTAACGGGGGCCCGCGCTCGCGATGCACGCGAGGAACTTGGCGCGTGCAGCGGTGGGTCCCCTCAGTTTCCGCGTGGACGGCGAGTGATACGCGCGTGCGCATCAACGCGAATGCCGGTGTATATCTGTGGTCCCCGGTCGAAGGGAGATTTTTCAGCAGTGGCGAATAAATTTTTGTGAGAAGAAAGTAAGGAGAAAAGTTCGTGATTGTGTGTATTGAAGTGTTATGAAGTTTTAAATTCATTGATGTGTGTTGTTAATGCATAGATAAAATGTTTTTGACATGATTTACAGATAAATTATTTTAGGGTCCTTTGATATTTAAAAATTTGTTTTTTTTAATGACGCTTAAGCCTGAAATAAAATTTTTTTTTTTACTTTATTGATACACCTAGTGGTATTAACTATTAGTCAATTACTACCAAGTATAATTTACAAATTCACTCATTTTGATGTTTATTTTATTTTTATATACGCGACTAGAAAATCTATCTTTTAGTATATATTGTGTATTTTTTCTGTATTAAAATCTGACTGTTAAATAGCAGAGGCAATAAATATAATAAGGTTGACAACACAATTGTTTGTAGATTACAAAATAAAGCATAATTTAATATAAAATAAAAGTTTTAAAATGATATAAATATCATTTATGAAATCAAACGATAAGCCAATCACAATGCAATCATTATTTATGATTTGAGTAAAAATAGAGTAGAGTTCACTATATACAAATAGTATCCTTGCTGATTTCTCTAACAATAGCTTAATGATAGTTTAGTCTGAAATAACATAGAATATAAATAAACTACCGTCTGGTAATGTTAATAAAGGACTTGCACATTTTATGACTCTTGATTGAGAATAATAAAAAAATAAAGTGAAATGCAATAGTATATTATAATGAATCAATCCATAAATTAATATTTCGAATTAAATTCCAAGTTTTAAGATCAATCATAATATTTTTAAATGCAGTCCACATAATTTCTGTTATCTATTCAAAATCATCTACTTTTTTTATTTTGAAACAATTTTTCAGGATGACAAGCATTACTTTTAATTTTGTTCATTAAGACACCACACTGGTTGTTCATGACCAATGACCATAAACGTATCATATTAAATTCACTGTTTTCAAGGTTATAAAACTCTTTTCTTTTGCATACGAACATTTTGGAATGACAGATATTTAAAAAACGTCAAATAAAAATATTAAAAAGCCCTCGTTTTGTGATGGACTACAGGTGCCCTTGAAATCCTACAGCGAAAGAAAAAAGTACGAGTCAGGATAAAGTCCGAGTATAAAAAGATCGCCAGACCCTCACGATGTCGGCGGTACGCGTAGCGCTTCTCTTTTTATTCGCAACGTTGGGTAAGTAGTTCTTTGTGAATTTATTAAAGTTAACGTCCAAATACTCGTCTCCTTAGATTTCCCGAAACCACGTGAATAAAAGATGTTAAAGGAAATTTGCGAAAGGTGTAACTCTATTAGGGTAGGTCAGGAAATAATACTTTATAAAATATCAGATTACATAATTTAAAATATTAAAAATTCTAGACTTTTTTAAAGTGTTGAATATTAATATTTGAATGAGAAAGTATTAAAAAAGTTTTAAAAAGATAAGAAGAACTTCGTTACAAAATCAGAAATAATTAAAAATATCAGAAATCAGAGATTAGAAAATCAAAAAATTTTTTTTCAAGCAGAAATTATTTTTTTTTTGTTATGGGATCTGATTTTTAATGCTATGATCGAGATGAAATTTTCACATCGTCGAGTCGAGAGTGAACAAATTCAGACGCATCACAATAATGATGCGAGGAATCCATTATTTTTTCAGTATTATTTACGCGGTATTTTATTCTCCAGCGAGAGTCGAAATAACTAGTTTTTTCTGTGTGCTTACGCGAATTACTCGCGGAGAATTAAAGGGCGAGAATCCTTTTTTTTCGATAAAACGTTTCGCTGCGCATGTGGGTGGGAAATGGGAGGGTGCAAAGTTGTTCGGTATTTAATTTAACTAAAATGCGAAGGCTGGGTAATTCGATTTATGAACTTGCAAATTTAAAATTAAACGAAGGGATTACGCGGGCGTGCAATAATTCGGTTTATTCAATGAATTCAAATATTAGCACAACAAATTAATATGTATACTAAGCGCATGCACGCATGGACAAGCTCACTTAATACATTTTTATCTTTAATTAATTTTTCAACTAATATTTTTTTCAAATTATTAGCATTATTTTTGTCTCATCATATAATAAAAGTTGCTTGTCATGTCGTGTTTTTGTATATAATTCATTTTACTTTTTATTTAAAAGAAAGTAAAAACTGTACATAAAAAGGTATTTAAAAACGTAAATGGATTACCATAAGTTACGCGTTTTGAGATTATTATTAAGCCATCGTATTATTCTAAACCGTACAATACCTACTCGTCAGCTGGCGTCATAAAAACTAAACGCGAAAGTGTCGTAAATCACTCACGCGCGAGTTCCGTTCGCGCCTCACATAAATAAACGGGACCACAGTCCGCGGGAGCAAGACGTACGGGAAATTTTGCACATACCATGAAGAATAGTAAAAAAACTACTTCCTCCGTAACCCTCTGGATATATCTATCTGATTTATCGTAAGACGCGTGAAAGCAAGCGTAAGTAATTATTATTACGCTGAGGAGGAAAAAACAGAAGTAATAATAACGCCTTCGCGCCCTTGATATGCGTTTCGAAAGAGCCTACACACGACAAGGTGTCGATTTCCGTTCTACAAGAAAGAGAGAAGCAATAAGCGTCTGAGAAAAAAAGTGCGCTTTTTGATTGCGTGCGTAACGAGTTCTCGTTACAAGGAATGTAGGTTTTTATGGGCAAAGCGAATGATACGTATTTGCTCGAAGTTCAATGCCAAAGTAAAAAATATAAAAATACCCATCGGGACTAATGTATCGATGAAAAAATTAATATATTTCGTTGCTTTATTTAATGGTTAGTAATTCGATCAAATTATCGCGTATCATTGCTGTAATATCAATTAACCTTAAAGGTTGTTTTGTACATGAACGAGTATGTTTAGATATGACATTGAATGTAATAGCTATAACACACTTTACAACAAATAAGGATTAAAAACGGTCGATTAGCTTGATATTACTGTAATCCGTAATCTTAGTAGCAATTATAACACATCTATAAAAGTTTAAGGTATTTTGAATAATTAACTCCGACTTTGTTTGCATTTATATCTATTTCACAATAATAAAACGCATCAAAACGCCATTTTTGTATAATTTATTATTGCAAGTTTATAACGACAAATGTTATCATATCTCAATATAAAAAAATTTCGTATAACATGATGTTTCAAAACCCATACTTCCGCAAAACCCACAGAGCCCAATATTCCAAAATAATCCTTTATAGAGCATTAAATTCCACGCCAGTGCATACATACCATAAAAGCTTATAAACACTAAAAGGATATATGCCGGCCCCCATCAACCGCGGAGATCTCTCGGCAGCACATAGCGCCATTGAAAAACGAGAGCATTCGTTATTTCACATTGCAATGAAACAACAACACATCACGAGAGCACTATTACACCGCGTATACCATTTCGTAACGCGCACCGCCGCCGCTTGACGAAAAAAAATAAAAATAAAAATCAGTTCCACCGCGCTGTCTTGAGCATGGCAATTACGGCGTCCTGCTGTACGACTTAATGGTAACGTTTCGTGCGCGCGTGAGGCGTCTTAATACGGGTGACGTCCAGGGAGAATAAGACGAGAGCCTAGTCCGATAACTATCGGCTTGTTACAAAAGGGCCGGCCGATCGAGAAGATGTTGGGATTGACTTTTCACGAAATAATAGCGTGTTGCTTGGGATCTCTCGGTTTGAGATGACAATTGTATTTCATCGGCGTTTAAGAATGTTTTTGTGCGGAGATTATAGGACGTTATAATCTTTGATTGGATCTGCATAAGTTAATAAATTTACGCAAGTCGAGTCTATAAACTTTCAATATTATAGGGAATACTTGAAGGACAAATAGTACGCTAATCGAGATCATACTTGTTACAATTCTACATCGACTATACTTGCGTTGTGTATGTGTAGTTTAGCCTTCAAATTTCGATATAAAGTTGATTTGGTGTATAGAAATACTTTTAACAAAATTTCAATCTTTAATTATAAATTTAAATTAAGGAATAAAAAATAGGAGATACTGAAGATTCAGTATAGACTTTTAACTGAATTTAATTGTTCATTAATTAAAATAATTAGAAATTCGTAGAATGCATATATAGTAAATGGACCTACTGTAAGAGATCTTGAAAACATTTCATATTTTTCCCGAAGGTATAATGATAAAATAACATTTAGTATTGTTCACAAGTATATTTCATGTTCTTTGAATAATTACTTGTTTACTTCCATCGATATAATATTTATATAAATAATCCCCTTTTATTAATAAAAAAATGAAGATGTGAATTACAAGATATGCTAAATTACAACATATTCAATGTTCAAATCGAAATACAGTTGAACGACAGTTATTATACAGTTATTATATATAAAAAAATATATTAATTTACTGTTTTAAGTATTTACACTTCTATTCAATTCTTGTATCGGTTTAAGTTGAATAGCACGGAAAAACATAAAGTTAACTTTATTCTTTAGATGATTCTAAAAATAAAAAGAGATAGTCATGCTCCCTAACAATATTACTAATGTTACAAATCAAAACGTTAGGATGTTAATCATCCGTCCAAAATTCATCTACAACCTTCGACGCAATTCTTGCCCGGAAAGATAATGAAACCCGAGAATAACGGACCGAAAATAGTGGAGGCAAAAAGGTGGAAAAAGAAAGAAAGCGAAAAAGGTCGTACACCGCCACGGAGGAAAATCAGAGTAATCGAGGATTTCCGCGAACAAGGGAAACACGCGGAGTTGCCTCTCCGCCAAATACAAAGAGCAAGCTAGCGAGCGAGAGGGAGAGAGAGAACAGCTGACCAGGCGACACGGGCGCACAAGGAACACCAGGGGAAATCAAGCGTCCTATGCGTTTTATTTGCATAAAATGATGGAACTGTCACGTCACGTTCGATCCCCTCCTCCGTCTCTCCCGCTCTCTCTACCGCGGTCTTATCTAGTTTTTCTCTCATTTTTAGAGTCTCTGATTTTTCGCGCGCAAGTGTCTTTGGAAAGGTTATATTCGAAAATTAGAATTCGACGCCAAGCGCGCGCGTAGCGGAGAAAGTCCTCCCGACAGGCTGAATACAAAGCTAGACGGACTTTTGCTTTTGAATAAGAGCGCGTCTGTTTCCAAGGAAAAATCGGGTTTCCGCGGCAAAAGGGGAAGATATTTAAATACGATGGTCTAGCGTATGATTTTAAATTTTACGAAATTCAATTACAATATTTTTAAATTAACATTCTACATTATGAAACAAGAATATTTCTCTAGATTATTTCCAATATAGGCTCATGTATGTATAAGGGTAAAAATAAATAATGTTTACATTGTCAAAAGGAAATTTCTCACAAAAATTAAATTAAATATCTGACATAAAACCTTTTATTAAGAACCTTTTTAATTCCTTACAATTTCACTTTCATCTCAAAATTTATATCAAAATGATCGCCAATCAATGCTTCATATGCCACACAATCGTCGCCATTAAACGTCCATATAAATATCGAGTTCGACGTCGTTTCAACCTTAATAAAAAAATAATTACTTCGCATCCATAATGCACAGCTCTAGAAAGCGACTCCTTATAAACCAATTAGCGAGAACGTTCGCCGCGCGAGGAAAAATGCACTCCACGTAAGGCTGCACACAATCGACGTAGTTGCCACTGCCGAGCGAAAGGCGAGCGTACACATATACACCTACTCACAAAAGAGACGCAACACTTGCGCCGGAGACCCTTTAAAAGGCCACAGCGGTATCTCAAAATTGAAAGATATTAACTCGTAGTAATGTTAAAAAAGCATAACCTAGTATGGATCTAGAAAGCTAAAAATTCAGGACACAGGCAAAGAATATGTTATAATTTCATTTTAATCCATTTCTTTTTAACTTATTGTTTTTTTGGCTATTAGTTTCATACTAAAAAGGAAAAGCAAGCAAGTTGGTATACATTTAGAAAAACACATAAAAAGAAAATTTTAAGCTGGACATTAAAATTCATCAAGAACTGTGCTGTTTGCAAGCTGCAAATTCTTTCATACAGTAATTAAAGTTTATATATTGATCGCAAGAGGTCAATCTGTTTTAGCTGATGTGACAGAAGGTTTACGTTGAGGTTAATTGGTTTGCTAGTGATTGGAGAGGGTAATTAAGTGCGAGATATGATTGGGTTTATGTTACTTGAGGTTTTGTTTGTGATTCTACTTGATAGAATTAGTCAGTTTTTTATTCAGATTATAATCTCTCGAGATTTCTGAATAGACAACCTCTGCAGTTGATTGGATGCCCTTGAGTGATGCAGTTGATGCAACTACAGACAAATCTTTCATTGAATGGGTTTTACTGACAACTATAAAGGGCATGAGCAATCAGAAATTTTTGCACTAAGAAATGTTTGTTTTTCTTGGTAACTTACAGTGAGCCGCATATAGTTAGTAACTTATTATATTTTTGATAAGGACGGAAGTGATACGATCTGGGGAAAAGTGGAGAAGGAAGTAAGCTTGAACGTTGACATCACTATTGAATTTGATTGTACTTACTGTTATAGTGGTGACATGTATAGTACTGAAGGCTTTTAGTACAAGTTCGTTTCTTTCTTACTTGGGAATGTTCGAAAAGAAATGAACGCTTGATTTGAAGGTGTCCTTGTAATGATCCCAGAAGCAACACTAAAATAGATGGAGTTGGTTAATGATTCGATGGAGTAGCTATTTAAATATATCTCACTATTAATTTATAAGATTAACACCTCTTCATTTTCCAAAGGATTTTTGAAAATTGGTTAAATATTCACTTTAACTGATATTGACTCTATTATGATTTTTTATTAGATTTTAAGATTTATGGAAGTAATATATTGCATTCTCTCTCAAACATATTCACAAGTTCTTATAGTGATAATTCATTCTTCGCGCGAATATTCGACACGTTGGGCCAAAAGACAAATAGTCTCATACCCTGCAACAAAGAGGCGCCGAGCACGTTTGCTTCATTCACGCACGCGAGAAATTAGCGCAAAAGTTGGAATCGACTCCGCGTGGCAATGCCGCCGTACTTCACCGCCAGCAGTTTCCACACGGCGCCAGTTTAGAGCGGTCGAATATACACATTCCACCGCGAAAATGTTTGTTTGCCTTACGTCTCGCGCTAGGTCTATTTGGTAATCTAGATAAAGGTGGATTAGGAGAATCAATTTTTTTTTTAATTTTAATGACAGCAGTCGATGTAATTAAGAATTATAGACCAAGATTTGTTAACTCTTTCGAAGATTCAATTAGAAAGTTGTCAAAAATGAAAAGTTGCAGCAGGATTTTATAATTATGAGCTGTAAAAATATCACTGTTAACTGAAAAATTATAAAAAATTATTTCAGAAATTTCTAGATAAGCCTGCTTTCTGTACAAAGACAACACAAAAAATAAGTGGAAATCACTTCCGAGGAGAAAATGCCACGGTTTTAAAGCTGAACATTGAATGAGAAAAAAAGCGAATATAAAGTGACAGACGCTTCTTCGGTCTCGGTCGTGGGAGTTTCTCGTTAATTTACAGCGAGACGAAGCAGCGCCACTAGGGAACTGTTGCTGACACCGCGGTGGACTCTCGGTCGCTGCGCTGTGCGGCTTTTACGTAAATTCCGACAATGGAATTTTGGGGAAAACAAACGAACAGAGATTGTCGAATCGACAGATTAGTCTGTTTGACTGGATTGACATCTTTTGATGAATTTTCTGAAATAATCATATACAAGCAATGCTACTATTGTGAAACACAAAGAATCAAATTTAGACGGGAAGCTTGCCAAGCTGTGTCAATAAACCACTGATCGATGGAATAACAGGTGTATAAACGTGATAAACTTTTATCTGCCAACTACACTTGTAAATACTAATCGTTATGAACTATTGTAATTATATTGAGAAAATTAGAGTAATTTAATTTTGCAGTCAATTTTTAACTTTGATGATAATCTCAACATTTTCCATACCATAATAGAAATTTAACTCTTCATTCGATCTACTTCCGCCGATTTCAATTCACTTTCAATCTCATTCACCAAACTCTGAAAAAACAGCAGCCCTATCAACCGAAAAACCCATTCGTTAAAGATCTATCTGTCCCCTATATCGAATTAAGTCGCACCGAATAGCTCGTCGTCGCGCCTGGCAAGAAACCCGACAACTCAGCGGCGGCTGCGACGCCAGAGTGGGGCGCGCGCGGTCATGCGGTTTCCCGCGGAACTTGTAACTCAAACAATGTCCGCGCTCTGTGGTCATAACTTGGCGTAGAGAATCGATAGCGCGCGAGCGCGCGCCCGGAAACTTTGCCCAAGAAATTATCGAATATTTTCGTCCGCGCGCGCAGACTCGCGGCGAAAGCGGTTTTTTCTCATTAATTAGATTCAGCGACTGGAGAGGTAATCGAGCGCGCGGTGTCAACGAGCCAACCGTGGAGAAGCCGTGTGAGAAAATCCTCGCGCGGACGCGACGGAATCGGTGTCGTTTTTATGAATGTGTCTCGGGGACGAAAGCGTGTTAAATGAGCCGCCGCTGGTGATTTTTGATTCGTGAGAATGATTAGGATAATTCTGTGTTGTATATTTTGATTGTGAGAGTTTTTCCAGATTCCTCACAAGTTTCTTGTGCATTCTTTCGTATCGAGTTTAAGGGGGTTCGACACCTTTTTTTCTAAAATAAAAAGTCATATTATAAAACATAAATGTGAACTAATTATTTTCCACTTTTTACACATAAAAGCGGGTATATTTGCCTCAGCGTAGACCTTGGTATGGGCTCTTTATATGGCCCAGAACCATATTCATCGATGAAACAAGTTTTTTTACTGTCCGCAGGATTTCAAATTTTCCTGCGGATGAATTGATTCCAGATTTGAACTCAATTACTCCTGAATAGTGTAATTCCCATATAAGTGTAAGGATTTTAGATCCGATGAGAAAAAAAATTTTGTGCTGTTTTTCAAGAATTTTTCTTGATTTTTTT
>JAPYZO010002341.1:0-14985 GCA_030522905.1 Torymus flavipes
CGCGGACGTAAGCCGATTTTCCCCTACACACACGCCTTTCTCCTCGACATCACGATGGCAGTATATATATAGGAGGGTGCACCAAAATGGCCCTTTTTCACGAGAGGCGTAAGCAAACTGGATGATTGGCTTCGGGATTAATCTCACCGAAGTACGTGTGTATCAGATGGCGTGCGCTTGTTGTTGTTGCATGAGTCTTTGTTTGGGGTGCGTGCCGAGCATAATGAAAAATGTTAAATCCACGCAGGTAATTCGGCGATATTGCGTGGGCTGCGAGTTAAATTAATAATGCCCCCGAAATTGGCGAGCGCGTGCGTGCACGAGAGAGCGTTATTATACTGCCCACGCGGGATTTCATTGCGGGAAATTTAATTTATTTTCCGAGAATGCGGCACTGCGCAAATATCTCACGAATTTCTTATATTAAGGGTACATATAATGGAAACGAAAATTTCACGAGTGCTGCGCAGGGGACGCTATATGAGTTTAATCTCGTCAGTGCAGTATAGGGTATTTGCTCCATGATGAAATGAAAATGCTACGGGGGAAATTACAAAATGGAAGGACGAAAATGAAATTTTTCCGAAAATATATGTATAGAAAGATTGTAATTTATTACAAGTGTATAGTTCGAACAGTGATTCTTAAAAATACTATCGATTTCAATAGGAGCAAACAATATTCAGCTCGATAAACTATTTTACTATCCGTCGAATTTTATAAATAAGTCATTCCACGCTCGGTGCGGCGCACAAAGAGAAAACGCCGCTCTAAACTATCCGCCCGAGAGTTTCCACTCGCGCCATCATCCAATTTCGCGAAATCAAACGATCACCTCTCTTCAGCGCAAGAAAATCTCTCTCGGCGGAGCTTGAAAAAACCCTCAGCCGGCTGAATATTTACGGCGCCGAGTGAATCTACATAGTCTCATTGGTTATATAGTCGTTGCGTTTTAAAACCCGTCTGCACAGAGAGCAGCAACAACTCTCCGACTCGGCATAAGAAAATACGAAAAAAGACACTACCTATACACTTCTCTCTGTTACCGCGCACGCCGCGGGCGTAAAGAAATACTTTTCCGCGAATAATCTCTGAACTCTCCGCTCACCGATCCACGGCGGCTGCGGGCAAACCGCGATATCTCCCACGTGCAGCAGAGGCGTCCGGCTTATATACAGCAGGCGGCAGAAATGAAAGGTCTTCGCGCGCGTGCATTGTGTCCCGGGCTGATGTGTATGAGTGCGCACGTACATTATATACGTACATAGGGAGGTGCGCGTGTGCGCGCGGGCTGAAACTCCGGCGCAATATAAAGAAGTGCAGCACGGGACGAGCTAAACGTTTCCAAGAGGTACGCCTTTTCCCTCGCCTCTACCTCCTCTTCGTTCTGCACTGGCGGCAGAGCGACGGAGCGAGTGAGAGACTCGGTGTCGGCGTTCGATCGATGCCGAGCTATGGCCGAGAGAGGAGGGCTATATACCTCTCTGCGGCTTTGTCTTTCGCGCGAGCGAGAGAACACCAGGGTGTGTGGGTATATATATATAGATACGGTTTGCGGCCGCCTTCAAAAGCAATGGCTATTGAAATAAAAGTCTCCGGGCGCGCGCCTGCGAGTAGTGACTCAATCTCGAGCGCCTTTCTGGCTAACCTCTCTGTCTTTCTCACTGTACTCTCTGTCTTCGTTCCGGAGGAATGGCCGATTTTTTCCCTCTCCTCGCGCGGAGAGCCCCTTTTTTGCCCGTGCTTCTCTCGTCGCGTTCTCTAGGCGCTACCTCGAGTGAGGGAGAGAGAGAGAGGTCGGGAAGGCAATAATGACGACGATTCGGAGACAAAAGAGTCATTGATCCGTGAGAGGAAGAGGTGGGGAGAAGACGGAGTGACGAGAAGAATGGCGTTTTGGTGTGGAAAATCGGGCTGGGAAAGGTAGTTAAGGCGGTGTTGGGTTAGCGGTTATAATGACGTTGAATGAAAAAATATTGTAGTTGCAGGATTTACTGATTTATGGTGATGAGAGGTTCTGGAGTTTAGAATTCTCGATTAGAAATTGTCAAAGACTTATATAAGCGTTGTCACTTCTTTTTGAAAAGGTATAGTTTGCTATACGAATATTAGTTCTTTTTAAGAGGCTGCTATATTAATGCGTATAATAATTATTAGATGCGTCTTCTATTAGATTTTCTTGATAAAAAAATAAGAGTGACATTGAATCTATTTTCACAAAAATAAAGTGTGGTAGTAGTTTTTTCATTTGTATATATTTAATCATAGGATTTCTTAAGTTTAATTTTATTGCAAAACAGTCATTATACCGAGATGAAAAAGGATTAGCTGCATATATATTAACCCTGAGTCATAGCTCCACTCTTCCCTATAATAAAGATTTTAAAAAAATTATTAATTTCCCATTGGAACTTGATTTTCACATTGCCACCATTTTCAATGTAATTGTAGCCATATATAGATTATACTCTGAAAATAACATAAATTTCTAGCAGAGACTTAGACGACTTTATAACACTTTTTTACCATCATATTCTCACATATAAAAAAATCAAATGGATTAAGTCGAAAATCCAAAGTTATTATTTTGAGAAAACTACTTGTAGTATGTCGGTTTTGCTTGTAAAAAATATTTTTAAGCTTAGAATAATCTATAATAAAACTTTGTATTTCTCTTGATTTTATGATGAGCTTTTCCTGTTATTATGTGTACTTAAACCATCTTAACACAGTTTAATAAACCTATTTTTTATGCTTTACATCCTGCTCATTAACTCATTATTCGTCTAAAAATGTGATGACTATATATATTGTAACCTTGGCCTCCATTTCCTACACTTTACAGCCATTAATGAGATAAATAGTATACCTGCTGGCCCTTTAGAAATCTTTATTGGCACCTTGTAAATCAATTTCCTCTTTAGTACTGAACTTCCAGTACAACAAAGTATAATAAACTCATTCACTTTCTTTAATGTGCTTTTATAATATTATTAAGCTTCTGTTCTAACTTTTTGTCTCACATTTGTATATAATAATTCTTCTTGATACCACAACAACAATGTATATTAAATAAAAAGCTCTTATTTTTTTAAAACGAACAAAAATTATACAATTATCAAACAAACCCTCCATCTCTTAATTTTTCACAAAAAATAAATCTTTACAAACTTTTAAATAAAATTCAAACCCACAGGCTCCACCATACCCAACAATTCCTTCAGATACCAAAAAACCCGCACAGCTCGGTCCCTTATAATCCGATTAAAAAATTCTCGAAAAATTTATAACGAAGTACACAATAATGTTTTCGCTCGTAAATCTCACGACGGAATCTGCGCGAGCGCGCGATCCGCAATATCCCCGCCTCTCTCCCCCTAAAAAAAAAATCGTATAATAACACACCATCGCAGCGGCGAATCCCGTCTGGGCCCCCAAAGGGCGCGCAATCCAGCTCGATCCCCTCGCCGATCTCCTCTCTCTCGCGCCCCTCCCTATCATCATCATCATCATCGTCCTCATCCCGGACAAAGTAAAAGAGCGCGCGCGCGCGCACGCGGTAAGAAAAATAGCCTCGCGATTCGCCTCTCCCTCTGCGCGGCATCAAGAAAGATCGGCTGCGGCGGCGGCGGCGGCGCAGGTGCCTCTTGCAGGTAAAGAAAGGAGCGCTCGCTCGCTCGCCGGTGGCCGCCTGATTGGCCTGACTCGACCGGCCGCGCTGTCCTACGGTTGGCTCTCACGCGCCTCTCTCTCTCTTGCAGCAGCAGCAGCAAACACGCTCCTCGAGCCAAGTCCCGTTGCGCTGTGTGCGCGCCTCTCGGTACCAACCTACCGACCTTACGCGCTGGCGGCAGCGGCAGCGCTGTATATAGTCACTCCCGCGAGGCGCGCTACCAGTAGTGTGTATTTCTGGTTTCGTTTGCCTTCTCTCTCTCTCTCTCTCTTACTCTTTCTCTCTCGTGCTCCCACTGCCGCTACCATCACGGCTCGCGTTTAGCAGCAGCAGCAGCGACGGCGGCATAGCAGCGAGTTGCCGCTACCACGGCGAGCGCGTGCACCAGTTGTTCGAACGCTCTCGCGCGCTCGCGCTTAGTTTACGGCTCCCTCTCTCGCGCGGCTGCGGCTCCTCCGTGTGATCGATCGCTCGATTTTCTTGCTCTCTCTCTTGCTCTACCCGCGTGTATATCGCCTGGAATAATAATAAGCTCTCTGCCCACGTATACACACTTACTTACTTGCTTACCTACACACATCACGTGGTCGTGTTCACGGAAAGCTGCAAAAAAGGAAGGGTTCCACGCAATAACGCGCGAGCGAGAGTATAATGACAGAGTGCAGTGTGCCTGATGTTCGCGTCAAGAGCGTGCGCCGCGACAGCGAGGACGAGCAGCAGCGGATCCGCTGAATCTCCTCCTCATTATCATCCTCGATCCACCGAGTCTTATCGTCCACGTATCCGTGTGTTGTTCCAGCGGCCGAGCGGCCGGCCGGCATGGACTAGCCGTCGGCTGAGCAAGAGATCATCGATCGGCAAGCCACATCGCCATCATCATCATCGTTATCATTACCTTCAGCAGCAGCAGAGTAAAGGGCTGATTAAGGATAGCAGCAGTAAAGACAGTCGAAGAAGCAGAGAAGACGAGCGACCTCGCGCCATCCGCGAGCCGCCGCAGCGACCTCTGCACCGCCGGACTAGGCGACGCCATTACAGCCGCAAGGTGAGTGTGTGAGCCAGACCGAACGCGCGTGGTTATAATGTTATGCGCGCTGCACGCCTTTTTTGCTATAATGCGAGACTGGCTGCGCTCGTCGAAGACTCTGCGCATGTGTATATTATGCACAGGTGTGTGTATGTGTGGAGGAGTATGGATTTTCGGTGTGCTACGCGAGATGGAGAACGGCGATAGGCAGGAGGTCGCGGCGTGCACCCGCTGAGTGCAGGGGAATCGGTTTTGGCTCGATGTTGAACTTAATTTTCGTGGAATATCATGAATATTCATAGGATTTTTAAGGGTTTTTAAAGATTTATGGGGGGAGGTGAATGTTTTTCTACCGATTTTTTTAATTAGCGTTTGATTAATTAGCTTTGAATGCAATTTAAATGAGTAGTAGAAATTTCTTACATGGCGGGTTTTTGTCCGACGGATAGAAGAAGTAGAAGTACGATTTATTTTTTCGCAGCAGCACGTTTCTTTTATTTTTATAAACGTTTTTAGATTTTTTGAAGATTCATTATGCAAGTAAATTTACTATCACAGAAAATCTGTACTCCAAAATTCATAAAAAGCATCTAAAAAATATTTACACCATTGACTGTATTCCCACGTACACGCTAAATCTCTCCTTTTTTCAAGTAGCATTGCCAATGAAAGTATAAAAATTCGCAAAAATAGACCTGAATACTGGGCAATCAAGTGGCAAAAAGTCGGTGGGCGGCGCGCGGTATATCGAGGGCGACATGGTGCGCATGCCGCCGCGCGCGCACAGTATATTTCGTGACGGGGGAAACGCGTAAACAGTGTTTTTGTTCAAATTACGGTCTGGGAATGGAGAATGTATATATGTGCTGAGGTAATAAAAATCATGCGAACGCCAGTCAAGTAATCTTTTTCGACGAAGCGCATCGATTTTTTTTAACGTTCTGCCTTCTATTTCCTCGAAATTCGAGTTTACACATTCAACGCTGCGTGAAAAATTGCGCCTTCTATACCATGTTTTTTCAGGGTTTTTCAATTAAGCAGTATTTAGTTGTAAGTGTACAACAATGAGTAAGATATTTTTTCGTTGCGCAAGTGGCGATAATAAAATGTGACACGAATATAAAACAATGACAGAAAATTTAATATTTATCCGTTCCCGTTGTAATATAACGAAACGGACGCAGTTCCTGAAAATAATTATAATGTCTGGACAATATTGTTTTGTCGGCGGTAGGAAAATTTAAATTTTATACCCTACTGGCTAATCTCCGTGTTGTTACGAGAGAGAATATAACCTATTATTGTTCTCAAAGAGTTGTAATATGGCAATTTCTGAAAAGTAGTTTGTTTCTCTTTTGTCGTTACATTCGTCGGAACCGGGGGAAAAATGGAAAAATTTCATACACGCGCACCGGCGAGAAAGAGAAAATTATTTTTTGCGAAGCGCAGCGCGCTAACCAGAATCTGCGTCGCTCATTTCGCGAGTCTTGTTGGCCGCTTCCGACGGGTTCGTGACTGCAAAGTTATGACTTTGTTACGTTACGTGCTTCTGATAACAGCTTTTCGACTTATCTACAATTGCAGCGCAACTGCACTAGAACAAAGTACCTTTCCTCTCTTTGTTATGAAATTTTCTTTTTTAATATACGATGTCATATCTTTAAAATATATTTTCGCAAATATTAAATAAAATAAGCGTTCGATTTTAGATTATTATATGATAGACGTGCTAATTTTTGAATATTTTCATTTATATGACAAAAGCACATTTAAAATTTAAAAAAAAAGGAAGACGTACGTGAATAATTAGTAGTAACTTCTTCATTTAATGCGCCAATGCACAATGCCATGTTTCAGTAGATTGACTGCCAGTATTTTTCCTACGCTCAATTTACATAAAACAATAGATCCTTGAAATATGACGTCTATGACTTGTGAATAATAAATAATCCATTTACGTAAACTTTCCTCTTTCACTGTGGAATATAAAACGCCGGGATTTCTAGAATTTATTGAAATAAAATATTACGTCCAACAAGTAAATCATACTAACAAAAGGTCATAGAATACTTGAGTGATGGACATTTCAGAAATCATAAAACTTCTAACTAAACCTGATCCGTTATAATAAAATTTTTACTGTTATCAATATTTTTAAGCAATTATCACGAAGATGCTTCCGGTACAACAGCTGCATCGAGTATGCAATTGTATACTAGCTACATCATTATTCCTTATTTTTATTATACGAATTATTTCTCATTCTTACTACAATGTCTAATATAATTACCAGTAATTTATACACTTTATATCATACTCGTAAAATTCGACTTTACGAACTATTTTTCGTCCATAAAATGCGATTTCACGAACAATCTATATAATAGAATTCCATCTACTTGTCATAATTCTAGGGCTGCACGATATAGCAAGATTAATCTTGATATTGTATCATCTTCCGTCAATATTCAAAATAATATTCGATACAATATTAATATACAGTTTTCAATACAATATCAAGATTGTGGTGTCAACAATGTAAAGAATCTTGTCTTGTTTTTATTATTTAACTTTCACGCAAAGGCGCCTTTATTAACTCAATAAACTTCGGTACTTGCTGATGACCATCTACTAACAAGATGTTCGAGTGGGAAAGACTGGCGGGGCGGTTGCACTCCTATATCCTCTCGGGCCGGCTTACTTAGGTACGTGAAGCCAGAGGGAGAGGGTACGCCGCCTAGCGGCGGTGAGCGAACTACACTCTGGTTGGCGGCACCTATTTGGCGGGAAAAATCAAATTTAAAATTCGGCATTTATTTATATTTGTGCCGTAATTTTATTGTTTTTATATTAAACCTAATGTATTCGAATATTAAATTACGTTCAATTACATTGTCTTGCTCTCGTGCAACTCTACATAATACTCGTTACTTATGTACAAGGCGTTCAAATCTGTGATTAACTGTCAAATCGGGGACAAAGCAATTTATTTATCTACAAAATACTTCCACCCAAAATTTTCACAAACATTTTCGTTCTTCACCCCTACGACTAGCATCGAAATTTCTCTCGCATCCACTCACCTATATTAGACCACTCTCCACCACTTCCAATCTTATTTATTAAAATTCGATTTAATAACTCCAGCTCTCTCTCTCTCTCGCACGCACGCGCATTTATCATCGATTGCATTTACAATCTCAAAATTACTCGACAGTTTTTATTGGGTCGGTGCGCGCGGCTTGCTTTAATTAATTAAAATTTCAATCAAGAATCCAATATAGTCGCTCTGCGCGCGCGCGTATAGGATAAACTCTCCACACTCGCCGAACTTTATCTCTCGCATAGAGAGCGAGAGAGAGAGAGAGAGAGAGAGAGAGAGAGAGAGAGAGAGATATTGCTCTCGCCGAGACCGTTTCGCTGTGCACGTGACGCTCGTCGCCATCGTCCGCCACACACGCGCTCTCTCAACCATACACACACACACACACTCGGGCATACACAAAACCTAGGGTCCATTCGAAAAATTCCGCGCATCTGCAGCATGCCCGCAACATCACCCAGCAGCAGCAGCAGCAGCTAACAGCCTCCCCCTTCGGGGCGGGCGGCCGGTCATCGCCGCTGCCGCCGCCGCCGCGTTCGTTAAGCGTCTCTCCCCGGCAAATAAAACGAAGCCGAATAATTACTCGAATCGGAGGCTGGACGAGCGAGTATCTGCAGCAGCAGCAGCAGCAACGGCGGCAGAAACAGGCGCTCGCTCGCGCGCAGGATCTTCATTAGCCTTTCGGAATTCCGAACACGGTCCGGCCGTATCCATTAACGAAGGCGCGCCCCGCTCTTTGCCTCCTATATACATCGTCCCTGGGCGACCGCCGCTCTCGCACACACACACACACATACATGTACATGTATGTATGTACACCCGAGGGAGAGAAAAGGCGCCCACCGCTACGCGCGTACGCGCCGTGGAATTACAAACGCATGTAGTTCGTTTGGAGGCCGTAGTTTTATGGGCATCCTATATACCTCTCTCGCGAGTACATATACGTGCGCGCGTGTGTATGTATATACGTATATACGTGTACGCGCGTTCGGCATTATTTAGCTCGGCCGTGGCGAGCGAGCGCGGCGCGGCGTATTCGCGCATTCCACTTTCCACATGCAGCCTGCCTGACTGCCCATGCAGCCGGCCTTTCCACGCTTGCTAGGCTCGTCCCTTCGTTCGCTCGATGCTCTCGTCATGTATATACATATACGTTGTGTATATACGTGTACAGTGTATATAGCACGGTACGTAGGCAGCATGCGCGGATCCAAAGCGCACAGGTATATATATAAAATAACGATCCGCGCTATCTAAATTATACCGCGGGCGCTGATTATACACGGAACCGTGAGCGCACATGCGCTAGCCCGAGCTCACCACTGTATACTTATATATACACAGCGTGTGCACCTGAGACACGGTACAGTTGCTTGATGCCTTTTCCCGCTGCTTCTGCGCCCACACGTCTTCTTCGAGGTATATTTTTTTTTTCTCTCTCTCCCTCATCGTCGTTGTCGTTGTGGTGGCTTTTCGGCCGTGTCTTAGCTGTATATTTCCTGGCTGTCGCTTTTAACTAAGCAGCGTGTCCTGTCAAAGGGTATACTAGTTAGCCGTTAAGAGGACACTTTATGCCACCTATAAAAAAGGGCGTTCGCGAGCGGCCGGCCGAGTGTGTGTGTGTGTGTGTATATAGCGTGCGAGGTGTTCGCCACCTTTTTTCTCGCGCTTGCCACCACGCGCGTGTAAATATTCGCTCCTTCTCTCTTACCTTCTGGATTCGGGAGTGCGGGAGGAGATAAGGTCGAGTAAGATACGACGCTCCCGTGAGGCTTTCTTTTTTTTCAAGGGGGGAGGATACAATATATAAATATTTATGCAGCTGACTATATCGCGCGACAATTTATTTGGGGTGCCTTATCGCTCGGTGTCGGGCTGTAAAACTTGCGAAAAATGACTTTTGGGGTCTGGGAATAGAGGCTGATATAACGAGCATTCGGCTTTGAATTCTTTAATTGTAAAAATTATATATTAATTAAAAATTATACAGAAGCATAAATATCGTTCTTTATGATATTTCCTCACGCTTATTAATAGCAAACGTGTTTACAAATCCAATCGCTGGCCGCGATTCTCATATACGCGTACGCTTCTCTCTCTCTCCAATTCCCCTTAATTACGTCCATCTCTCGCTCGACAATTTCCATCGTCCTCCTCCACCTCTCCCTATCCACACATATTTCTCTCTCCGACTATCCCGCGCTCTCATCTCCAACCTCCCTGCGCGCAGTATCTCCGTCTCCGTTTCGCCTCGCTCGCCATATCTCCGTCCTCCATTCGCTCGCTCGCGCGGAATGCCTCTTTTCTCTCTCTCCCTCCCTTTCCATCCTCGATACGACAACCCTATACACAGAACACGGCTGACTCTCTCTTCTCTCTTGCTCCCCTCGACCCCGACTGCTGCTGCTCCTTCTTCTTCTTCTTTCGCCTCGAAGGCGGACTAAATAAAATTCAGAATTTATGGAAAAGCGGGACAGGTTCGCTCTCTCTCTCTCTCTGTGCCTGCGGACGGGGAGATAGGGGCGCGCAGCTATCGAGAGAGGAGCTGGTATAAGCCGCGTGGGAGGTGTGCGGCGACGGCGACGACGACGATGGGAATTTACGTACGTGCCCGGGACCGTACGCGTAAAGATTTCAGAGAGATCGCGCGAGAGGAAAGAGAAAATGGAACTAAAGTGTTGAGCAACGGAACATTTTTGGCATGTTTATGATCTTTGTTGTGCACGGTATGAATAGAATTTGTTTTCGGCCGCGCGGCAGCAGCTTGTTCTGTCTGGCTGCTGCTTCTCTTTGGCTACTCTTTTTTGGGGGAGAGAGCTGAGAGGGGCTGGACGAGAGTTTTGATTGGGTAAGGCGCGAGAACGTGTGTGCCCGTGCCGTATTCTTTGATGAAGTCGAACAAATTATGCTTTTTATCGCCCCGGCGCGGTGTGATTTGTGTATAATGGAAGCGAGTTTTGTTTCGCTGAATTATGCTAGTTTGAAACCTTGTAGAGTTGATGGCATAAATGGCGAACCGGGTCGTAGGAAGTATTTATTATAGCCGTTTAAAATAAAAATACATTGGTTTTTTTTTTATTAAATTAAATATTTTTCGAAAATGAAATTATTGAAATTCAATTTTACCACGACGATAAAAACAGCTATATATAACCATTTTTGCATCGATAAAAATAACGTATATAATAATGCATACAAAAATAAATCATCCAATATATATGGTGTAAAGATTGACGCGCGGCCCGCAACAGCGAAATATCGCTACATTTTGCAAATTTAATAATATCTCACGAATATAGCCTGACACTTTGATTGCAATGCCGGGACGTATATTGCATCATTATCGGGAAAATATTTATCCCTCATCCGCGATAAATATGAAAAATCGGGCTTATTTCATACTTCAATACACCCGCGAGCGCTCGGCTCAGCGACGAGGCATGCATCGCGAGCTGACGTAAAACATTTTAAATCACGATTTCGCATAAATTCTGGCCGAGTCACGAGCGCTTGCGCTTGCACTTGTCACGCCGCCATTATACACATGCAACACTATTCCCGTAGCCCTATACCCGCGCTCGATATACAATATCACCCTCTCGTTGCACTCACCGCGGGGCGAACGAATATTTTTTTTTCTCTACCTCGCGTACCTACTCTACTGCTCGCGCACGACACACGATGACGACGATGATAATAGTAATGGAAATAATGGCGCGCGTGTGTGTATGTCATTTAGTCATTATAACGTACACACGTATATACAGACGCGTGCTCGCGCGGAGGGATGAAGGCGCGAGCAGAGGCGAGCTTGCAGTAGTAGTATAGTTGGAAATGAGCGAGCTCGTAAAAATCCTCCGAAACGCAGGCAATTTCCGAGTGAGAGAGAGAGAAGTTTTGCGCGAGCGCCAAGCCGCGCGAGCAACTTTCTCAGACTCGGCGCGCTGGGAAAATATCGCCCGGCTTTTTTACCTATATATAGAGCCGCGCCGAGAGAAGGAGAGAGAATTCCGTGAGCGTGTGTACTATACGGCGGCAGCGCTTTGCATTCGTTGATTCCTCGCTTGCGTATATAGGTTTTTTTTTACTCGAGCGTGCGTATACGGAGGAACGTGTATATCGGCCCCTATTATGAAGCTTAAGTTGTATGTTTAGCGGCAGGAGCGTCTTGCGTTACCGTGTAGTTATACGCGCGGGGTGTGTGTAGACTGAGGCTTGCTACCGCCGTGTGCTGGCTAATCCAATGGGAATGCTGAGGTCTCGTCGTGGTGGTCGGAAGTGGGATGAGCCTTGCATTAAATGGCGTTCAGAGGATGCGAGAGCGGTGGATGCTTGCGTTATAATATTTTTTAAGGAGAGGGAAAAATGTAGTTTAACGTGATCTTGGTTTGACAAATGTTAATACCCAGAACGTTTACTCATTTAATCTTATGTCAAAATTTAAGCTCAAATATAGGCATGAATTTGAAACATCCATAAAGCATCTTAGCGACCTTCAGACTCATAGCCGCTTTTTGCTTCATGGAATGATTCACCTCAACTTCTCCACGTCTTATTTCGCAGAATTTATTTGCAGCGCAACGCAATCTTCGTGAATCATACTTAAGTTATTATATATCAAAATTTCCTAGAAAATCTACACACTAAATTATCGACATTCTCAATTCAACATCATTTTTCTCATATCTGCAATTCGCATACCATACCCACAATGGATATATCAAAGGGATAATACATATTCATATAACCCATCGCATTTCTTTCACATTTTCACGCTTATCCCAGGCGCATACCCTATACCTACCAGTTCTCCGCAGACTCTGTACACACATGTGTGCTCGAAACTTACGCAAAAATGAGGTGCGGCCGCTTAGAAAGCGAGCAGCAACTCGCGCGGCAAAAAAATCCTAGCTACAACAGCCGCCGCAGCCGCAGCAACCGGGAGCTGAGCTTATAGCGCTTAGGACCATCATCGTCGACGGTTTAAGAGCAATTAAGAGGCCTGTATCAGGAACGTCGCGTTTCGCAGGGAAAATAAATATTTCCCACGACGGAGAGAGGAGATTCGCGGGCGCGCGCGCGCGTGCAGCTACAAGTAGGCAATCATTATTCCTCGTAAACTTCAAGAGGCGCACTTTTACTACTACTGCGCTTTCGAGCAAGAGAGAGAGAGAGAGAGAGACTCTAACCCGGTTCCTCGGTAGCTCGATATATACACGTATATATGTGTACGCTATATACGCGAACTCGCGGGTACGAAAGTCACTGACACGCGCGGATTTCAGATGTGATATTTTTTTAGATACCCAGTGCAGCGAGGGCAATTTAGTGCCACGGACGCGTGCGCTGATTTTTAAAACTGCAATCAAAGCGGAGTAATGCGCGCGGAGTAGGTTATTTCTGCTGTTGCGCAGATCAAAGGGGAGTGTGGGTATACAGGTTTCAATGGCTTTTTTAGCTGAGTTGGATGAGGAAAGGAGAAGAGAGAGAGAGAGAGGCGAAGTTTGTATGTTGCGGCCGATGTCAATGTTTACACTTTCTCTAAATATCGTTCATAAATCTTTACGAGCCGACGGATCATTTCGGATTGTTTGAAATTCTATTGGAGGGATATATGTATCGTTGCGCGGGGCCCCGAGACTGTGGCAACACAAGTAGCAATTTTATAAATCATTATCATGTATTCCATTTTTTTTTATTAACGATTTTTATTGCCGGCCATAATCTGGCGAAACTATCGATAAAAAATTACAGTTTTCGATAATTGGATACACGCCGGTGTAATTTGGTTGTTGTAACTGTAACGTAATCTACGGCGAATAGAATGAACGAGCGTGATTCATGAATATATCGGAGTGGAATAGTCTAGACGTTGTATTCAATCTAATTTAGTGTTAATTTACATTTATTAATGATGTTTTTTTTTATATTAAAAAAGACAAGTGCTTAAAAAACAATGAAATAAAACGTTTGGATATTTTATTACATGCTTATAATGTGAAGTGCATATTTTATAACGCACATCTCATTTGTGCCTTTGTAATTGCGACTTAATCAATGGTAAAGTTACCACATATCGTTAAATAAATATTCAATCGTAGCCAGATTTAATTTGGTATAAAAAACGGTACATTAACTTAACGCGAGCAAATCGCTAATTATTACGGACTAAAATAAATTTTGCGGAAATCGTGCAGTTAAAATTAATTCTGGTCGTCTCTCTCTAGACTGTGGAAGTTAACGATCGTAGCATGTCGTTAACACGGAATCAAGTTAGCCAGATTCTAGCAATACAAATCAAACCCCAGAAGTAGTGCAGTAAGAAAATCCAACAAAGCTCTTAAGTATGTTGAATTCAAATTACACTTAGAAATTATATGGATTATAAATGCTATATCTAAACGCTACAGTAAATTTTTATTTTTCCGCTTCGTAAATTTTCTTTCCCTATAAACGGAAAAAAAAGATTGAGAACTTGATTTTATTATTATATACACGTGCTGTTTTAGTTCCAATATAACTTAATTTAGAATACATAATTTTCAATATGTACATTTTTAGTAGACACGCGGCGATTTTTTTCGACTAAAGATACGTATTAAAATTCATATCTAAATAATTTATGAGGCCTATAAAATCACGAATAATGCTAAAATATAATAAATGAGCAAAAGGTGTAGACTTTAACGTCTTTGCGTTAGGTTTACATCCTCCATTATATATATCTTGAGAACTATTTAACGCAATATTGCATTTAAATACATAAGATCATACTTAATAATAAACTAAAATTTATAATTTTTCAATATTTAAAATTAATTTTACTTTTTCGCGTAACAAATCTCTAAAAAGCATTTTAAAATTTCATCCTTTCACGGTTGAGTGAAGTGGACGCCGACCTTTACAGTAGTACGAGGCAGAGATCGCACGGCCTGCGCTCGGGCGAAAGAGAGCATGGCTGCCGCGGCGGCGGGCGGGCGATGGCGCGGTATATATATTCCATCGGCGTTCTTGCTTTTTCCCCTCCGATTCCAGTTCTCTTTCTCCGGCTCTCTTTCTCTCTCCTGCCCCCTCCTCTCCCTCTCTCTTTCTCTCTTATACATACCCTGCCCCCTCGGCACTCTCTGCCGTCGCCGCCGCGCTCGCTGAAACGCTATTCGGAAAACGACGAGAAAGAGAGAG
>JAPYZO010002342.1:0-15360 GCA_030522905.1 Torymus flavipes
AGGTGCAGGGTGTGCAAGGATATCTAGGATTATGTGCGAGAAAGGTATGTACGAAGATATGTATGTTTAACATAATTCTATTCACTTGCAATAATTTTTAACTATAATTGCATTAATATTTATTATATGCAAATTTTTATCTGTATGTATTAAATTAACACAAAGTATACCTTTTTTGATACAATATACTCAAAATAAAGCGTAATTAAGGGAACCATACGCCCTGGATTCTATTATCGTATGAAATGTAATATCGACCACAACGGTATTCCGACCTGTTAATATAGCTTTTTATTCAATGTACCCTGAATACCCTCACCAAAGATGTCTCGTGGTGATATTTCTGAAACAATACACAGTCCATGTACCATACCCAATACGGAAGGGCGAAACTCGAATAAACGCGTCGGAGCAATTTATATCGACCGAAATTATACCAATAACACGTTAATTCCCCGAAACCTCGTCGTCGTCGTAGACGAAAAATAAGTCCACCCCCTTCAAAGCTAACCCAGCCGAAAGACATACCAACACCGTAACAAAGTATATATACGCATCAGGCACTTGTCGAGTGCTATCATTTTATACGCGAGACGTTCGTTATCCCTTTTTCCTTGAGGTCGGGGCGAGAACGAACTCACAAGTTGAACACACGGATAATGTCGGGGGAATTATGCTAAGAGTTTAGGCTCGTTTCGCACAATGCGAGGGTTGGTGGGAAGATACGTACGTGTCGGCCACGACAACGTACATATATATAGGTATACGAGGTCTGGCATAATGGCCCTGGCGTAAATACGCCTAAAAATAGCCGCTAGAAAAGAAGAAAAAGGGCTGCTACTGTGCCGACTGTCTCGGTCGCCTCGAGCGCCCTCAAACTCAGCGAGCCGACGCATAATGTATCCCTATTTTTACCTGTTTCGCTTTTTTCGCTTTTCTCGCACTCTCTGCCGCGGCCGTCTTTCTTACAACGGAATTTACAAAGCAAGACATTTTTTTCTCGACGAGGCGTATTGTTACTTAGGCTCAGTGCGGTGAATAATTTTCTTCTTTTTTTTTGCATGGTTGAAGATATAATGGAAATGGTTTCTAATTTCGTTTAGCTGTAATGAAGCATAATCTGCGATGTAATTCAAAGAAAACAGAGTTCGCGAGGAAATTGAAAAAAAATGAAAAATGAAGTACTTATGTGAGAGTTAGAGTGATCAAAATATCTAAAATGTAATATAAAATCTAATTACATTATTGAGATTTCTTGGAATATAATTAGATCTCTGGAAACTTTAAGGTAAGTTCATTTACATAATTCAATTTGAAATACTCTTCGAGTCGTTCATTGAGACAATATTAATTATTAGTTTATTAATTATCAATTTCATTAATTTCTACATCGATTACAAGTATTTAGTTCAGTGGGTTGGCAATAATTTTTTACTTGCCATTTATTTTTATAAAATTTCTGAATTCAGAGAAATGATGAATTATATCAATATTGAATTAACAAAAAGCGTAAAAAAGCGATTTCCACAGAAATCGTTAGTAATTAGCAAATGCAACGATGAACGGAGTAAATTATAACCAATCAAATTAACATTTAATGAAATAATCACAATCTATCATCAACATTTCAATATTCCAAATTACATTTTCATTATCAGTTGTACTCAAGCGTATTATAATTTCATTGCAAATCATTTATGCTACTATACTATAATTAATCATAAAAAATAATATTACAATAGAATTAACGAAAATCAATCAACAGCTACTAAAAGATCGACACGTTACAAACACAGAACCGGGAGTGTAATTGGAAAAATCTATAGCAACCTTGGACCGTTCCTCTTCAACACGTGGAGCGAAACTTTTTGCTTACCGCTCAAGTACACCCCATAATTCCTAAAGTGTATAATATACACACACAAACAACATACCACAAAAAACCACAGCCAACTTCCTTACCCGACCTTTTTCCCTTTCTCCCATCGTAACCGGAACTCTAGCAGGCATCGCACGTGTCGACGTGGCGCCTCGATAACTTTAATTAATTCCGCGAATTCCTATTTCGCTTCTCCTCTCCTTTGTACGAGGCTCAGCGAGCCGTGGCGCCGCGGCCACCGATGCATGTTGAGCATGCATAATACGCCCGAGTCCTCGTAAATATACGGCCCGCGGAATTTCGATTCCGGCTTATTTGCCCGCGGCGCCGCGTGAATTCCGCGGAATCGCGCACCACGTGGGGGCTTTATTTATGATGCTCGTGGTGAGCGGCAACGAGCAAAGTTCAGAGTTCAGCGGTGGGTCAAGTAATGGTAAGTTGAGCGCGAGTGGCGGTTGTATAGGTGTGTAGGTTTGGAGTGCATTTTTGTGAATAAGGGTGTCGAAGCGTTATACGCTTGTATGGGGAAGCATGGATTTTCAATTAGGGGATGGAGAATTTATGGGTAAAAAGGTATTCATTTGATAGAGTTTGAGAAATTAATTTTTATTTAAATTTTACGTGATTTTGTGTTAAATTGGTATGAAATTATCTTTTGATCCGGAAACCTTATTATTAATTTTCATAAGAAATTATTTTATCACGGTCAATTTGCATTCATGAAATGTTCAATAAAGTAATTTTATACCGTAACAAATTGACTGAAAAAGGAATAAGAAATAAAAAGATACATAAAAGAATGGAAAAATTAAAAAATGACTAGAGTTATTCTATCGTTATAATAGATCTCATTCATCAAAATCACCTAAACACCAATCTCACATTGCTTCTATTCGACGTCTATCCAGCCATTTCACATTTGCCAAAATCAATCTCCTCGTCAGAAAAAGAACCAACCAAACAAAAGACAATCTGGGAAAAAAGCACCCTGTGCTCTCGCTCTAAACTGCTGTTTACGTAACGCATCCCGAAATAAAAACAATTTGCGCTGCGGCGGCCGATAGCGCGCGCCATTGACCGTTCGCAAACTCGTTTCGTCGCCCGCCGCGCGCGTGCACGTGCCCACCACACTCCCTCACTGTCCTCTCTTTCTCTCTCGCGTGCACACAATCAAAGAGAAATCGATAGCTCGCCAAATGAAAACCGTAATCCGCCCATTGTCCCCGTCAACTCGCCGTCCGAAACGAATTATTATAAAGGCCTTTCGAAAAAGCCCGGCGCGCCGAAATTATCGCACCAGGCGACAAACGAGAAAACGATGATAGAGTCGAGCTCGGTATATAATAGACACAGTCAGATCGTGACGAACGTCGTCGGGCGCAATTGAAGTGGAATGACCTTATATACGTATATATATCTACGAGAGACGGTATAAGAGGGGGAGAAGATACGAAGACTGAATAGGTTATACGCCGCGACGTCGGCGCGTCCGTCGTCGCCGGATACTCGGCGCGGCTGGCTCTCTTCTTGATCGAATTTGAATCAAATTCGATTCGTTCCTCGCCTATGCTCCCCCCGCCCCGAGGGAGAAGTCGGTTTCTCGCCCGCGCGCGCGTCGGCCCGATGATACGCGCCAGCAGCAGCCCAAGGTCGTAAATCTTCCGAACCGTGGCGTAGAGGCGGGAATACGCATGTAGATATATATGCATGAAGTGAGGGAGTGGGTGAGAGGAAAAAAAGTGCGCGTCCGTCCGTATGGATCTAGTTCGTTATCTCGTTAATGCGATGTGTCCTTGATGCGGTATACACGACTAATCGACTTTTGAGTTGTACGAAAGATTTTTCATCGTGAGATGTCATGATGCTTTTTTCACGGTTCATTGCGAGCTTTTTCGTTAATGAATGGACCCTACATTGTCATTACGTGTTTTTAATTTCCTGTTTTATTTGTTATACGAGTAAAAAATAAATACTTACTTCCGCATATTCTGGTAAAAATATTTTAAGCGTGAAAATTTTAATCAGTTAAAAAACAGTAGGATATAATATTTTACGACGTAAGTATAATTAGAAACTCTTTCTTGTTCGTGAACTATGACGCAAAAGTTTTGAATTTTCTACAAACACGCGCGGAAGCGTGCGGTCAAAGAAAGTAAAATAAAGAGAGTATATACGTGTTGTTTAGCATCAAAAAAGGAAACTCCCGGCTATCACGTTCAATCCACAACGCGCAGCAGTTACGTGACCAAAGAATATTCACCAACGCGATCATATTCGCGCGAATTTCAGCCTAATAAAGAATCGATACTTGCCGCGCGTACATAAAAACAACGCGGCCAAACCTTTTGCTCATAACCGCCTGACAGCTGCCGTATTTTCATTACCCCCCTAAAAGCCGCGCATTTCCACTCTTATACACGCTCGAAAACGCGTGCTGTCCATAAAACAACCAACCTCGCCAAAACGACTCATCGTTATTCCCTCCGTACTCTACATATAGGTACGCGCAACCCTCGGCGGAAAAAATAAAAATCCCGAGCCCGCGGCCCGATAATGCGCGTACTTTTATCATCACATTACTCTTCCCGTGCGCGCGGTATCAACGCCTCCTGTCTCCCTCGCGTATGAAAATATACGCGCACCTCGTATTTCAGCAATGCGACACGTAAAGGCAGTTTGTGCTCGGCGATATATATTACGCGTGTATATATACATATATATATATATATATATATATATATATATATATATATATATATAGAGTGAGAGAGAGAGAGAGCTTGCAGGACTTTCTTTATAGCATGGAAGCGCCGGCAACTGCGCAAAGCCCTTGCGAGGGGAAGGCGCATGCAGCACTCGACGTTTAAATTGCGTCTACGTGCGCGCGTGCGGGGCGACAAATTTTCGCGGCAGTAGAGGAACATCAACGTCGGAGTGGATTCACCGTATATCGGTCGTTCTCCTCTCTTGTCTCTGTGTGTGTGTGTGTATATATTTCTTGTCTTCAAAGCGCACAGAGTCTGACATGCAGTTTGTAATAAATATACGTATACGCGAGTATAATAGTGTGGAAAGCTGGGTGGGATATAGAGAAGAGTCGTTGAGAGACGATTTCTCCTTTGGTATAGTGCAGCTGAATTAATGGTCGGACGTTTGTCAAATCAACAGATAGCTCTCTCTCTCTCTCTCTTGGCTGGAGTGTGTGTCGTGGCTTCGACGGAATGGCCGGGATTTAAGATTGTTGTGACTGTTTCGATCGTTCTTGGGAATATGTGGGCGACGCGCGTGGACGTATTAATAGATTAAGAAATGCCCGGTAAAAATAAATTGGCTTATGTTTTGCTTTTGTTCGAGTTGTATACATGTGGGCGACATAGCGTGATAAATATCTCCGATATTTGAGTGGTATAGTTACAGCGTTTATTGAAATTTCGAACAAAATGTTATTTATACTACTGGCACGTGTCGCTATAAAGTAGTTGATCAATGTAAAAGATTTATAGCTTTATCTGATTTTTTTTTTCATTTAAAACACTTTCAAAATATGAGTATCAATTTTAAAAACTCATCATTTCCCATAAAATTGTGGGTTAAATTTATGTGACGCGGATCAATTTTCGTCGCCCATTTTCTCGCCAAAAAGGAAAGCGTTGGTATTTCCGAGAGCACTTTTTCATCGAAAATATCGCTGTTAAAAAAAGTGACAACAGCACACACCACCGCGATCGCAGCGCACAAAACCGTATATCTGAAATATACGCACATTACACCCGTGCCGAAGCTTTTGACAAGTGCGACGTAACGCGAGAAAGAAAACCGCAAGCGCGATAGTCGCCAGATAATCGCGCGACAACGCTGAAAATTCCCTATCTCTATCTCTTTCTCCCTCCGGCACCTTTTTTTGTTTTTGTTTGATAAAAAATAATACTCACTCGCTTTCTCTATCTGTCTCTCGACATACGGGCGAAATCGATCGTCCACGTACAATCGAAAAAAGCGGGCCGAACTTAAAAACATACTTTGCGCGAGGAAAGTTTCGACCGTATAGGGGGGGCAATTCGAGTCGACAAATGAAAAATTGCGTCACGATTCAAAGTTTCGTACTGTCTGTGCGATTTTAAATTCATTTTCTCCCCTCTGTGAGCGCGCGCGCGCTTTTGTAATTGATTTGTTTGTCACGTGTGAGCTTTTGTGTATAAACGTATATAATGCATTTGTTTGGAGCATCGTGCGTTTTTGAGGCATTGTCGCGGCGTCGGCGAATTCAATAGTCTGGAAATAGATATCGACGATTCAATTAACGGGCGGACTCGCGCACGTCCCCTCCGCGCACTCTCTTTCGCAACGCGAAGCGTGTGTACAAAGCGCTACGAGAGAGGAAGGGAGAGAGAGAGAGAGAGTGAGAGAGAGAGAGAGAGGAAGGGAGAGAGGGAGGATATATAAATGGGATAATTTATGCGACCAATAAATTATCCTGATTAATAGCGCAATTGACATACGCTAAAGTACCGGGAACGCCGCAGCTGCAGTGTCTTTAATAAGCGCATTCGCGCACGACAATGCAGAGAAAGAGCGAGAGAGAGGGACTGCAGCCTGTGTACACGTACGTATATACAATAATTGAATCCACATATCATCATTTCCCTCGTTTCTAAAGGAAATTTCTCCTTTAACGAGCATCCGCGGCCATTAATCAGAACGCAAAAAGTCGCAACGCTCTCGCGCATCGTGCATTAGTATCCATTTGCATAAGGAATGTGATTCTCAGAGGGCTTAATAGTTTTTCTACCTTTTCTTTGAATGCTTTACGATGCACTCGCGTGAATACGATCCGTATGCCCCTGCAGATTTTCGAATAATATACCTAGGTATATAAAAAATAACACAATAGATATTTTCTCTGTAAAATAAAATTTGAAATTATTCCTCTTTTAAGAGACCCCCGTATATTTTATGTATTTATTTATAATCGTCACAGAGGTTTGGATATTTAGGTCACGACGTGTTTATATTTTAAAATCATATATATGTATGCATATAATATTCGCACTTCCACAGCAAAATTCAAAATACTATGGAAGCTGCGTATTAGTCGGCCGAATTTATTGTACATCGTTTATTGAATATCAATGACGAGTATGCTGTCCACCCGGCAATAGGCAACATTAAATCCTCCATTTCCAATTTCGCAAAATTCGATATCACATTTCAGCGCGCGCTCGCGCGAAGCTTTATCCAACTCTCGAAACGTATCTCTATTGCCGCCCGCAAAACTATAGTATCCCGGCCGAATCATTCGCGTGAAACTGCGCCATTGTCTCGTCGAGGCTGATATAGACGTTAGGCTAAATTGAAATAAGTGTAACAGCGCCATTCTACACGTGTATGAACTATATATACCTAAGAACGACTCTGTCGTATAGTATACGCAACGCTAAAAGCCCGAAGCACTCCCCGCGGATGCCCATCGAAATTCATGCGTATACCTAACGACGTACGCACGAATCTCTCTCTCTCTCTTCCTCGCGGAAAATCGATGCCGGCGATCCATAACCGAGGCTCATTCCCGAAATAAACCAGCGCTCACCCTCGCGGGGCATAACCTCTCTCCCTTCCTTCCTCTTATACCTCGTCCCCTATATACACACATACACGCGAAGCATACGCTCGAATCGATAATAGTTATGAATGAGAGGAACGTGCCGGACTCGCGGCCGGAATATATACCCGACTTCCACGTTCCACATCGATCGTGCGCCGCCCGCGCGCGCTCGCCTAATTTAGTGCGCATCCATCGGCCTCGCGAAAGCATTCGTTATACCGTCCCTGCGGAGAGCGGCCCAAGTGGCCCTTCGCCGCGAGAAATCGTACGCGCGGGGCTCTCCGCGAGAGCGCGCGTTTATGGGCACCGATGAGTATCGAGCGGAAGGAGGCGCAGCAGCAGCAGCAGCAGCGTATTTCGTATTCTAAGGGATGTGTTGCAGTGTTTTTTTTTTTTTAAGTTTTACTGGGTGCGCGATTTTACAGACGTGAATTTGAATGCGGAAGACGGACGTACATATCGATGTTTTGTTCAACAATATGCGAATGGATGTGGCGGATAAGGCAGTAGGTAAAGATGATGGATGAGCTGTGTAAAATGTGTAGGTTTGTGTAGTGTAGATGGAAAATTTCGTGATTAATGATGGACGTGGTATCGGAATTCGATGAAATTAGTGGAATAGTGTATGATGGAATTGCACCGGATTCTTTTTTGTTGGTGTACAGTCTATGGGATTAATATCATTATGGGAGTTTTCTTCGAGATTTTACCACTATTGAATTGTGTCATCGTTATTCATTTGATGCGATTAGAAACTTAGGGAGGGATTTAAAGCCTTTAATGCAAAGCTAGACTCATCTCAAGTTTGTACGTTAAAGCTTATTGATAGGTCCTTAAGTTTGTTCGTGAAAATGAAGTTAGTTTCCACGCATTTAAGTCAATAAGTCCACTACTGACATGCGCTACTTCAGACCGCTGAAATGCCAGTGGAATTATTGAGCGGAATCATTCACAGTTGTGGCACGAGATATACCCAATAATTTCATCCCCCTTAACATATACTATAATCGTAAAAAAACATAAAAGTTATATTTTTAAATAAACTATATTGCAATAAAGAAAATAAAACTGAAGTTGAAGAACCATATCGACAATAACCCGTAACTAACTCGTAATCCCCGATAAAAAAAGCAATTCCCGTCGAAATACGATACATCTCACGAAAAAGAGCGGCACAAAGAAACGGGAGAAAAAACACACCGGAAGCTCACCTCTGAATCCAATAAATTTTCCATCCGATCCGTCCTCCACAGATCCACGCGATCCCTTATTTTTTCGTCGCGCGCCTGCAATCATCGACGTTTGTTACGTGCGCACCTGGTAAAAATGACGAGTCGCCTCGATCCGTCAAAAAGTCGGCAAATCCTTTTACAGCCTTCACTCGTACCGCGTGTGTATGTGTTTCTCGGGTTACGAGCCGCGCTACTTAGCCACGGCGCAGCACGCGAACGGCTTCTTTATCGCGGTGTAAAGAACGCGAAAATTTACGGTGTGCCCCGCCAGCGGAACGTTTCGCCACGGGAAAAGAGGGAAAAACCCCACGCGGGTGAATATAGATATAACGGGGATATATGTAAGGGAGAAAGGGAGTGCTTTCCGCGGGAAAAGAGCAGCGGAAGGAGGATGGATGTAGAGATAAAGGGAGTGTGGATGTGAAAAAAGGGGAAAAGTGTAAAACGGAGAAAAGAAGTGTCTCGCGTTGTAAATATTTTTAAGGGGATAGCCTAGTTTTTTTGAGGTTCGAGTTTTTAGAGAAGTATTTTTCTACAATAGTCGATAGTTGACGCTCTGATTGTTTCCGAGCCAAAGTTGCTTTATAATACGGTTATACTGGTCTATTTTTTTTTCTATATTAAAACTGGTCGTCAAACTCGATTTCGGGGGGAATTGATCAATTTGATTTGCTCTGTGCGCCGGCAAAGTTTAAAGTTGAATTCAGGCATTGAATGAAATCATCTATCGGAGAGTAGTTTCGGAGCTTCGAGCGTATTGACCATACTTCTAATCTTATAAATAAAATACGTATAAAATCTTTCCTTTTAAATAACTAAACGTTGAACTGATGATTGAAAAATTCTCCCACGTTTACTTTATGTTTTTACGCAAAATTCGATACTGAGAACTGATATTTTTGCAAATATTTTTTCAAATATTTTTTCATTTCTCGTATATGGGTTATTAAAATAGACAGAATGATCACTTACGTTATTGGTATTTTATGGAATCGTGGAATTTCATGGAATCAAAATTCATCAATTAGAATATCCACAAAAAATATTTATATAAAACGGAAAATAATCTCTAAACCCCGATTATCTAACCAATTACTCCAATTTCCACAATATATTTATTTTACATTTCGAAAAAAAAGTTGAAGTCCAATAAGCCCGAAACGAAAAAAGACAATAAAACATATAGGAGGTAAAAAAAGGCAGATAGAGAGCGAAGGAAAGGGCAAAGCGTTAAATAGAAAAGAGCGAAGGAGCAGGTCGGAAAAGAAATGTGAGAAAGCGTGCGAAAGAAGGCTAGGTACAGAGAGAGAGAGAGAGCGAGATATACCTGCCTCGCGAATAAAATAACGGCGAATCCGACCTCAGCGCGTTCGCGATTATCTGTCCGAGAGACGCGGAATCTCGTGTTTTCCCGGTTCTGGCTCTGCTCCTCGCCATTCTAAAAAGACGTCGAAATACTTTCTCTCTTTCCCTCTTACTTCTTCTCTTCTTCATCCTTCATTTCTTTCTCTCATCCCCTCCGTCCCATTATTTCCCATTGTCTTTGTCGACTCGTTTTCCCTCTTCACGCTATCTCGTCCTATTTATCTCGGGATCCCTTTCTCAAATTCCCACTTTATCTTTTCCGCGCAGCTCGCTCTCTGACGTTCTGACCTCTCTCCACCTAGACTCGTGTAATTTTCACGGATTATGTGTACGCGTTTATAATGAGAACAGCGTCAGTCACTTTAGCGTTTGCATTACTACTCTCTCGCGCGTGCTCGTAATTTCGCGGTTTAAGTGGCTTGCACAAAGAAGGCAGTAAATCCTCTTGTAATTATTATATATAGCAGCGCCGCGGGCTTCAGAGTTGTCTAATACTTTTTGTCGTCGCGTTTCCTTCTCGAAGAAAGTACTTCTTGACGCACGAAGTTCAGGAATTGTTTGGGTATTGAATTATTACGACGATGAGTGATACCTCGACGGAAGGATGCGGGCATAGCCGGGCTTTATCTGCTGATAATCCTTTAAAGCTCTTACAGCTTTCGAGGGTCTCGCCCACCCTCTCCCCCGTATAAGTGTCTTAAGGTTTTAATGGCAGTTTACTCGCCGCTCTTCAGCGACGTTGATATATATCCGCTAAGACGTAAAAATTGATTCTTATGTACGCTACCTCTTACATTCCTCTAATTTTTAACGAGTTATTATCGGCACTAAATATTGCACACCACAAACTACCAGAAAAGAAACTAGTAAATGTATCATCAGTAGATTGAACTCATAATACGAGAGAAACCATTAATATTCAGGCCACGTAACAATCCCCGATTGTCAGTCTCAGGCCACGTCACCGCACTACACACGACTGCCCTTTCAAACGCATAAATAATTCATCCCAAATACTTATTCATACACTTTCATTAAAGAGTATAATACATCTCGCCCTCTCTCCCTTTCTCTCCTGCACCAACGTCTTCATAAACTACGTGCTACCCATTACAGGAACTTTCGAGCTCTCGTAAAACCGAGCGCGGCGCAAACAAACGAGCCACGATGGCCGCCGCGCTACTCTCTTCTCTCTCTCTCTCTCTCTCTCTCTCGAGAGAGAGAGAGAGAGAGAGAGAGAGAAAAAGCATCTCCCCTCGAATCTCATCTGCTCCGAAATTCGCCACGGCGACGCCACGCGCGCGCTCGCAGCGACAATTTATTCGAGGAATTCGCGCGCGAATCTTCAATTCCTCTCCCTCTCTCTTCGGTAGAAAAGGCACTCTACACCGGCACGTCGCAAGCAGGTACGTACGTACGTACCGAGAGAGAAAGAGAGAGAGAGAGCAGTCGTCATTTGCACCCCGTAACGGCCCTACCGCGTACGTGCTGGGATTCGGCACTTCCGCTGCTCTCTCCATATATAGGTATACGAGTGTGCGCGCATGCGGACAAAGCTAGAAGTGGGAAAAACTCGCGAGAGTGAAGAGAGAGAGGGAGAAACAGGTAGTCTTTTATTCCACAGCGCGCGCGCGTACTCGGCTCTTTGACTTCGCGAAAGCGCCTCGGGGGCGAACGACGAGAGAGAGAGGGAGGATAAATGCGAGAGAGGTAACTCAGTGCACGAAGATTCGCGAAATCATTCGACTGGATTTCTGTTTATGCACGGGTGCAATGAGACGAGAGCGTTCCCGGTATTGCGCATGTAGATGATGGAAAGGAGAGAGGATTTTTCGTTCTCTCTCTTTTTTGTGTGATTTATTTGATTAGTGTGTCTATATGGTTGTGCGAGTATTGACAGAGCTTCGTTTGTTTTTGCCCGCGAAGCCACGTGTTTTCGTATTAAAAGAAGCCGGAGCCGCTCATCCGCGTGTAGCCGACTGGCCAAAGGATTCGCGTATTTTTGTTATATATATGTTTGGTGGTGCACGCATTAGATACACTTTAATTAATTAAATAATGAATTAATTAATTTGTTCGTTTATAAAGTCTTTTGTTTGCTGTGGCAAATATTCGAAACCGTAATATTAATTTTCTGGGAAAACCTTGTTTGTTAATTAACTCATAATTAGCGTGCATATTATACAGATTCAAAAGAATATACGAGAGTTCCTGGAAAATTTATAAAATATGGTTCCTGGAAAATTAACATTTTTAGCGCCGAGGTTAACGAAGGCGATCGTTCCGGTTAGACACAACGATATAAGTATGGCAGACACGCGTGGTGCTTTTTTTTCGGCCATATTTTCCCAACAATCTCGGCGCACCGTAGTAGTAACTTTTCATTTTCTTCCTCCCTTAGTCTGACAACGTATGGCGTAATCGAACTTAGTTTGCTCCAGTTTCTAACGCGGGTGAAGAAGCGAAGTCAATGCAAATACGTTCCACGGCGGCGTCAAATTTTTTATGTAAAACAGCTTCATAAAAGAGTTACTGTGCGTGCGGAGCCTATTAAAAGACCCTTCATAAAGTTTCGCGCCGTAAAATGGTAACGACGTTTAATAAAATTTCAGGCTCGCTTAATATTATATGATATTAACAAATGGGTATAGGTATATCGGCGGGGTCGTTGCGAGCTTTTTCGTTATTGCGGACCGTCGGTATCAAATATAATCGATTAATGTTGTTGATCTAATGCTAGTTAAATTTATCGCGTAGTTAATCAGGCGAATCAGTACCAACAGAAACAATAAATTTCTAATTCCCTATTGCTCAATCTTATTATAAAACTTTTTTTGCCCTTAAAGCCATTTTTTGTACATCTTGAGTGTTCGAAAATATCATGACGTGACAATTATTATACACGAGACCTCAACAGTCATCTAGAAAAATGGCTCGATGTAGTCAAATTTACACCAAATTAAAAATTTCCTCGTTTCATCTCGGGACAAGGGGAGGAAGGAATTTCATTTCCCTCGGCTGCCGTTCTAAATCCCTCACGTGTAAATACTCGAGGAATTCACCTGATTTATTTTCAAAGCTCGCACACATACACACTCGCACAAAACGTTCTACGCCGAAAACTTCCTGGGTAGCGGCTGCGAGGGCGAGATTAACGGTTTGAAAAAAACAAAAAGACTCTTCTCTCGGTAAAAACTTCTCGCTAAATCTCAATTCCACGGGCCGGCTTAAAAAAGTAAGGAGAGAAGCAGGAAGAGAAGGGGAAACGAGCCCAGGAGAGAACTCGAAAATTCTCACCGGCCGTTCTCGAAACTTCACTCTGTCTCTCTCTCTCGACGTAATCCCTCTCGTATAATATATATATATACCTCTCCGGCACAATGAAACTCGGCGTGTGAAGACAGAGATATCCGCGCGTCCACGCGATCGGAAGAATCCGTGTTTAGAATGCTCGATCGACGGGGCATTCGAAAAATGAAAGACGGAAAAGTGCACGCGCGCATAGGGAGTGGAGAGAGAGCGAGTATAAGAGTAGTCTGCCGATGATCCGACGCCGAGTGTAGAGCGATATGCAATTCCCCGGGTCTGGCATTCCCGGGTCGTCGGCGCGGATCGTGTCGGAGCGCTCGGATATAGGTATATACTCGCGCCTCGCGCCAGGGATTTTTCCGCGCAGCCTCGCGCCAGCTATTCCTGATAAACGATCCCAATAAGAAGAAAGCGGTGTCGACGGCTCTCGCGAAGGTGGGTTTGCGCTTTACTCGTGGAGGCAGCAGGAGGAAATTGAGTGGAGGAGAGAAGATGGTGGAAGAAATGTCAGCGAGACGGGAATAAGTTACGGTATAGCTGGTGCACCTAATTTTGGAGACGCAAAACTAAGCGGCGCGTGGGTGAGGGAGAAATCGATGTTTATATATGCAGTGTGTGTATAAGCTCTGTGAAATCAATTTGGTTGAAAGGAAACTCGTAAGATTGGGTTTTTTTCAACCGCCTCGCCAGGGTAAAGAATCGAGATTAGATTGTAATTGAGTCAATGTTGACTGGGTGAGGAGGTGATCGTTTGTGAGAATTGCGAAAAGTTATAATGTATGCTGTGTGAAACTAATGAGATTGCAAGTATGCATTTTAAATTAAGCAATTTTATTATATTATATTGTATTAAATATGATTAAATTTATTAGATAAGTGACATATTGAGTTATGGAATAAAATTATATTTGGTTTAATAAATAAAATGTTAACGGGTGGACTTATAAATTGAAGAGTTTTGATCCCATTTGCAGTAATTGATTGAATCCGGTATTAATTACGATAAATTATTATTAATAATCACCCATCATTTTATCCTTTATATAATTAAAATAAATCAGATATTGTATAATTCTAGCTTTACTTTTACACGAAATATAATCAAATGTAATTAACTTTATCAAACATAATCATATCCCCACAATTACATTATTTACACGTAATTCTTCGCGCAATAAAAGAGCTCAACAAGCGCGTACAACGGCACAGATTAACCCATAACCAAACCGACCGAACCGGGAGAAAAATCTCGACTCCATTTCTCAGCGACTACCGATAATTACGTAAAGAGCGCCACATAAATTACTCCACCAACTCGTGCGCAGGCGTACGGACGAAATAATTTCAATCGCGTAGAAATCATTAATCAGAGATAAATACACTTCTCGCGTTGCCGCGACCGCGCAGCCATTAATTAAACCTCACCAGAGCTAGCGGGCCGCCGCCTTCACCTTGAAGAAAAGTACCGTAGCTCTGCGCTGCTGATAATAACAGCCGACACGGACAAATTAAGCCAGATAAATTCCCTCTACGCGAGTTAAGTCGCGAAGCGAAGGTCTCCCTCTAAAATACCTTCATCCCCAGTTCGTGGAAAACTGTTATCACTGATTGCTCTGGCTGACCTCGTGGCTCGCCTTACTTGCCGCTCTTTTCTTTCGCTGGAGCAGCGCGTGGTTTCGTGATGGAAGATTGCGGATCGTTGAACTTTTTCCGCCTCGCGTATAGCTACACAGCACAGTCATTCGATCATTTTCCTCCCCGCTGTAACCGAAGCTTTTTTACTAACGAACGCGAGTAGCGCGCCGCTATTTTTATGCGCCGCCGGGCGTATATAGTATGCCGTACACCGATGTAATGCGGCAGACACGAGCAGGGTGAAATTATCGCGGAAGCTGGTTTTTATTTCGTAATTAATTAGACGAGTATAATGGCCAATTTTACGGCGAGAAGTCACTTAGGATTAATTGCCTTTC
>JAPYZO010002343.1:0-42142 GCA_030522905.1 Torymus flavipes
AGAGGATTAAAACCCGACGTCTCCGCCTTCAAAATCTTTTAATCCCGCCGGTAAAAGCCATTCTTACCAGAGATATCTCTCGAGAAAATTATTATCATCATTATTATGATTCTATGCAGTGTCTTATATACACAGCCGTTTCGTATTTTTCAAACTTAAAATATATATATATATATATACGCAAAGTGGCATTGAACAAATCGACTTTTCAATTAAAAAGCCGTTAGCGCGGCGGTGGTATAAGCACCAGCGCGCGTGTACCCGCAGCATCGTCCAGCAAATTAGCTCTATCAATTTGCAAAAATCATTTTCCTCATAATAACCGGAAACGCTCTATACTCTATAGCTCGTTATCGTACTGCGCATTTAGACTATATATACGCTTATATATATTCCAATTGCAGGGTGCAGAGGCGGCGGGCGAGTGCCTGCAACAACAACAACTCGATTTTGCGAATCAAATCCGCGACGATAATTTTTCACCCACCTCCCATCGCGGATAATTCGTTAGCCATCGATTATGGATGTGCCATAGAGAGAAAGTCGGCAGCACTGGTCGCCGCCACCGCTGCAGTCGCAATCATTAATTCATTTCGCGCGCTCAATAATTCCAGCCGCGCGCACGCCCGCCGCCCCCGACACTTGAATGTCCGCCCACGCGAATCCCAAATTAAAATATTCACACTGCGCGCCGAGCGGACACTGCACGCGCACATATATATACGAGGGAGCGGTTGGTGGCGCGCATAAAGAGGCATCGTCAGCGGCGGACACACTCTCTCGTTTAGCCTCGCTTTCGGGCTAATTGATCCTCACTTCAGCGGCGGCGTGTATAATCGAGCCTCTTCATTTTACTCGCGCCGCGAGCTCACTTGCGTCACACATATATATATATAGCTCTGTTATCGGAAGTCGCGAGCGTTGTGTAAACAGGCGGCTATGATGAATCATGAGCGAGAAACGATGACTGTTTTTGTGGTGTATAGGTGAAACGTTTTGCTGTTGAAGTTTCTTTTTATTTATAAGTTAAAGTATACTGTAATTTTAGTATATTTGGTATCTCGACGTTTATGTGCGTTTCCGAAGTTGCGGTGCGTATCAATTTTATACCCGTGCTTTCCTCAACCCCTATGGGGTTAGTAGGGAAGTCAATTTTTCATATATTGACCGTTTGAAGTAATATAAAAAATTACCACCAGCTATTTTGAAAAAAATGACACGTTCAAGAGTTATCGATTTATCACAAACTCGTTGACGCATAAAACGAAATTTTAACCTCTTATCTATTATTCTTGGAGCTTTTTGACATCGAGGTAACGTTGTGATACACGTCATTCACTTTAAAGGAAAAATTAATTCCCTAATATAAATTTCCCGCGTTATGCATTATCTCTCATGAATAATTTTCGCGAAAGAATAATCTCCCATGTTGTAACAATTCTACTCACTATGTAACAAGCTATTTATAAGTAAAAAAAGAAATTCCAACCCATCAATTATATACCTCCAACTTTGAAGGTCGGTTCGCGTGCGCCTGCTATATCCTAACCACCTACTCCAAAAATACCCCCGAATCGATGCAAAAAACAAACAGCACTGGCCAACTTTGAATTTCGCGGTAGAACAAAGCAGCAGCAAGCTCCTCCCCAAAGCAAACAGATCGACGCTAAACTATTTTAAAAAGTCGCCTCTGTCACACTATACTCTGCCGTTCGAAAACGGACAAAGCCAGCCTGCAGAGTCGCAGCCAGCGCGTGTGTAAAAAAAGGCTTAGCCGGTGGCAGCAACGCCGCGGAAATCGATGAGCGCAAAGAAATCGAAGGCCTGTACAGGAGCGGCGTGAAAAAAAAGCCGGGCTGCTGCCTTTAACGCTTTTCCACACCGCACGCACAAAGACACACGACGAATCCGCGACAAACACTCACGCGCTCACACACATACACACGCGGAAGCGTAATTCACTCGCGAGGCAGCAACACACACGCGCGCCCGCATTATAAAGTGGATTAAGTGTGCCCACGGAGAGAGAAAGAGAGTATATAAGAATAAAAAACTCTCCCCCGGGGTAACGCGAGAGCCGGCGGCATGCATCAGCCTTCCGTCTCAGCTTATAGCCCGCCGGCGGAAACGTCGCGGCGTTTTCTCCTTTCCGTCCTCAACTCGGCTTGAATTACGCGAAGGAGCGAAGGAGGTGAATTATTTTCGCGGCAAAGGAGAGACAGGCATTTCCCTTGTGCTCTCTCTCTCTCCCCCGATTCTAATTGTTCCCGCGGTTGACGAGAGATTGAGAGAGATACCGTGGCCAGGCAGCATCAACCGCCGATCGACTCGACCTCGATGTGTATATGGATAGATATATATATGTATAGTTACATGGATACGCGAACGATCAATTTTCCTAATCCCGATTGCGTGAGCAAGTCGGAAATCAATCGAAACTATTTCAATGCCGTGGATAAAATTAGAATAGACATGTTTGTTCATGGTGGATATGGAAAAGTTAGAATCGAGCGTAACCCAGTTATAGTTGTTTTTCTAACTTTTGGAAATAAATTGGGATTGAGTGCTGGCCGTAGATGTAGGTATTGCTTATCTTTGTATATCAAGGATAATACGTTCAGAAGGTGTACCCATAGTTAAAGACTTACACAGTATTACGTCACGATTTGAGTTTTAGTCATCGCGTATAAGAATTAATGCTCAGCCCCTATATATTACGCGTCACGCATCGGACATCCAAGAGTGACCTATCCTAGTTAGCAGCCGAATCACACATCTGAGAAATCACGTCCAATAAACGAATCATTTCTTTTTTTTCTCCCTCCCTTTTATCTCGTCGGTGCATAATATACATGTACCGAAAGCCCGCCCGAGGAAACGCACACTCGCGTTCACACTCGCGCGCTCACACATCCACGCGAGCCTACTTAAAGAGTCCTACTTTCGTAATTCCACGCGGGCGCGCGGGACAGAGAGAAAACCTGAGAAAATAATCGTGCATACGGGAGTGAGCGAGAACGGCTCCGGGACTTTCGGATTTAAAAACGCACACGCGCTGCCGCCGGCGCCTATTCATCGCGTATAAGTCTCTCTCGCACTCCTTTCTCCGTGCAATCAGGAAAAAACCGTGAGCTCGTCTTCTTCGGGATGAAGAAGAATATATATCTCACACACACAGAAGGGCTGCAGCGCGGCGAAATGACGACGAAAACGTTCGCGCGCGTGCGCGTCTGTGTGGGAGTGCAGGCGCCAGCAACGCGCTGCGCCGACACGTGAGAGAGCTAGTACATTATACGTGTGTCCTAGAAAGAGTCAAGAGAGCGAGCGGAGCATCAAGCGTCAAGTGTCATCAATTTCCTCATAGTTTTCCGCGCCCGAGCTTTTCCCGATATATATTATGTGCGTGCACACACACACACACACCTGCGTTTGCTACATAATATACCTTTGTGTGTCACTCCGGGTATATTATTATTGCGATATGTATATGTACAGAGTTTTGGATGTTTACAGTGGGTTGTTGACACTGAATAATCGGAGTTTAAAAAATTCTCCCCGCGCCGAATCTAGGCCGGCTTAATTAAGTTTTAATTAAAAGTAATTATGAAGAGGCAAAGAAATTGCGGAATAAACAGGTCTTTCTCTCTCTCTCTGTCCTTTGACCAACTAGAACATTAATTTTCTTTTTTTAAGACGCTTTTGAAAACCAGGCCTGCCGAACTGCTTTTTCGCGCGCTGAGCTACCGCTTACACTAAAAGTTATACAAAGATTTTTCCGATTGTTCTTTCGAAAAATGAAGAGCAAACCCGCATTTTCCCAGATTCCTCCTCCTATCGATACACACACGTGGCGCGCCCCTCTATCCATCAGCACCCACATGGACCACCGACGCATCCTCGCAGACTACGAGAGAGGCTCTCGCGGGCGGATCATTGACCGGAGCGCGGGCACGATATTTAGTAATTGCGCAAGCGAGCGGGAGAGAGAGAGATGGAGGAAGAGAGAGAGAGAGAGAGCGAAGGAAGAAGAAGAAGAGAGGTTGCAGGGAGGACAGGGGGAGAGATAGGTGTAAAACAAGAGCAGCGCCACCTACCTTTCCCACAGGCGCTTTTCCCTTCTCTCTCTCTCTCGCTGTCTCTCTAGTGGCGAGAGAGAGCCAAGAAGAGACGGCGACGACGTCTGTGGTCGTTTGCTTGGCTTTTCCGCTCGCCGATGATGCACACACATGCCCAGTCTATCTATGTACGTATGTGTGCGTGAGAGACACGACCCCTCATTGTTTTGTCACACCCCCTCGCCGCCGCGGCACTGTGCGCACGAGAGACGTATAAACAAGATTGGCACGCGCGCGGGGTATTTATTTCGCCCGGCGACGTTTAACGATCCGCGCCCCGTGCTTTACATGCCAATATGTACTCTATATACAAAGCGTATGTACGTTTTTGTCATCGCCAACGCGCGAATCATTCGCGCATCCCTCATTTTTTCCCCACCCACAATCTTGTATACGGAGCGCTGCTCCGAAAGGAAAGAAAACGGAGCTAGGTATATAGCGCGCCGGCTGCAGGTGTGTCTAGTCCCCCTACCCACACACAGACACGCACATGTATAAAGAAGTGTGCGTGCGAGGCGCAGGTGATTATCGTCCTCTCATCCCTGATCTCCGGCGCGACACGTATGACTTCTATCTACCTACACACACACACACACACACACACACACACACACACACACACACACACACACCGGAGGAAAAGCTTCGCGGAAACGAGCTGGCCCCGCGCTGCTCGTATACATCGATAGCACAGGAGCCGCGAGGAAGAGAAAAAAGCCGAGAGAGCCGCCACAGCGGCATACCCACACACACACATTCGTACATGCACGCACGCACACACTGATGCGGCTCTCTTCTTCCGCGCGGCTCTCTCTCTCTCTCTCTCTCTCTCTCTCTCTCTCTCTCTCTCTCGTCGTTCTCCGACCTGAATCCTTTTTCTCTCGTCCCTAGAGGAGGCGCGCTCTGCTCACGAGCGAGAAAGAGAGAGAGAAAGCCAGCGCTCGCTCACGAGAGAAAAAGACCATTCTCTCCTCTCTCCCTCTCTCGCCGCGAGAAAATCACGAGCGCGCAGAGACACACACACATACACACAGGAAATAATACATGATGACTGAGTGTCTCTCTCAACTTACGCGTATTCGTCCGTCTGTGTATGTGATTCAGAGCCGGTGATACTGCTGGGCTGCTGCTGCTGTTGCTGCTACTCCTGCTGGAGGTCTCGGCCTCGCGGCTGCTGCTGATTTACGTCGGCGCGCGTTCGAGGGGCCGCGGCTCAGCGGCAGGGACATCGCGCCCGCCGCCCTGTCTCTCCCGCACCGGTGCACCGCTGCTGCTGCTCCTACTATCCTCTCCACGGCGCGCCGCGCGCACTATATACGTGGCACGCGCACACTGAACAAACACACACACTCCTCGTCGCCGTCGGCACGGCTCGCGGGCACTGTGTTACTACAGGACGATGCGGTGTGAAAGTGGTAGTAGTATGATAGAACTGCTGATGCTCTGCACCGGCCGCCCGCACGGCTCGGAGGACACTGCGCGCGCTCGCTCGCGCGAGTATATGACTGGGGCACACAGACGCCGTTCTCTCGGCGGTCCAGCAGCCTACCTCTATCCTCCCTCCTTGCGAAGCTGCTGCTGCTGCTACAGTAGCTCCTCGTGGGTAGTCTCGCGGTGCGCTGCCTCCCAGCTAGCCGCCGCTGCCAGAGGTAGTCGTCGTCCTCGTCGTCGCACTCGGGGCTGGCTCTCTCTCTCGCCAACGCCTACACGATACACATTGCACGCGCAGTAACGACGCCCCTACAACGCCGAGAGAGCGCGAGCGCCAGCGAGCGAGGCGGACGCCAGCGGCTCTCAACCTGCCAGCCCTTCTCGCGAGAGAGCTACGGTGGCGGTCCCGTCGTCGGCGCTCGGGAGAGTCAGTCTCGAGTCTCGACGAGACAGAGAGGGCCGATCTCGATATGTGTGTATGTGTCTGGAACGACGGACGTATGTATGATCGACCGGAGCGTGGAGGAGGATGAGCTACGGCTCGTTGTCCGCGCCGCTCACGACGACGCCTCGTTTATGCATCTTTTAAAAGGAACGCTATATACTCGCACACTATACACGCACTCGCGACCACTGCTCCCTGCGCTTATCTGAGTGTATATATGTTCCTGTCTCTCTTTCTCTCTGTCGCTCGCTGTCCTGTGTTGTACACACTACTACGATACTACTACGCGTGGCGGCGACCGCAGCTACTACCTCTCCTGTTATTCTCGACCCAAAAATGGCTGCGCCCCTCCCCTCGTGCACACACTCGTCGCTCTCTCGCATTCTCTTTCTCTCTTGCGCACGTTTTCCATCTCTCTCGTGCGGATCATGATGAGAGCCGCGAGTCTCTGCGTTCCCAGCAGTCGGACTTTTAATTCCCGTCGAGCGCGGCTAACTTCACTATGCGCGACGATCCACCTGCATTTCTGCTCGATTGACGTCATTGTTTATCAACAGTGAATGTTGCATTGTCGATTGTTTATTTTCTTTCGATCTATATAAATATACGTACCTATATATATTTCTATACTTCCTTGTTTATTGATGGCGTTGGACGATTAATTTTTTTTTTTTCAAATAAAAGTTATTTTTTTTATTATTTTTTAACGTGTATCGTATTTTCACCTTGAAACATTTATCATTTTTATAATCTTTTTTTCAAAAATGCGGTAGTAAAATGCAACGTGTATAATTGTCCACAAGTCAAATGTGGACAATATCTTAAAATTTAAAGCTCGTACTAGTGCACAGTGCGCGCACCCACATCCACCGATCCGTGACAGCTCTGCAACTGTCTTTTCAATCGCGTACTCCATGCCTATGGATAGATGGCAACATGGCGGCAGCGGTATCGAGGATATTCCGTAATAAAAGTAAATCAACATTATTATTATTTTAAAAGTAATTACTGATATTTTAGAACGAATGTCGAATTAAAAGTATTGTTTTTCCCAGTTTTAGGAAATCAAAGCTTTTTGAGATGTGTCAATGTCAGCTCTGCACAAACATTGAAATTATCCACTCAAACACAACCTATCACCAGAGATGAAGGTGAGACGTTTGTTTTTATATTTAATGTATTAAAAGATTACAAAAAATTATGAGACATAGTGGAGTTCTAATAAAAAATTTTTATTCAACCAGAACCTGGAGAAATAAAATTAGATCCACTACAACATCCAGATTACTTTCAAGTACATAAATTGTTTACTGTCAAAGATTTATTCGATGCCAGAGTACATTATGGACATAAAGAAGGAACTTTGGATGAGCATATGAAGCCTTTTATTTACGGATCCAGATTAGGACATTTAATCTTTGATCTTGACCAAACAGCAGAATTACTGAGACAAGCATTGAATTTTACTGCTCATGTTGCATTTAATGATGGAATTATAATGTTTGTTGCAAGAATGCCACAAAATGCACATTTAGTGGAAAAAACAGCAAAGGAATGTGGAGAATTCGCTCACACAAGGCGATGGAAAGGAGGTACATTTACTAATTCAACCAAAGAATTTGGAGCAGTTACCAGGTTACCAGATCTTTGTATATTTTTAAGTACTTTGAATAATGTTATGTTAGAACATCGAGCTGTTAGTAACGCAGCTAAAATGTGCATACCTACAGTTGGGATAGTTGACAGTAATTGTAATCCTAATTTAATAACTTATCCTGTGCCAGGCAATGACGATACGCCAAGCGCCATAGCACTATATTGTAAATTATTTAAAAAAGCTATATTATTAGGAAAAGAAGCTCGAGCAAAGCTTAATCCGCAAACGTAATATTTAATTGTAAAAAACAAAACAAAAATATTATAAATATAATTATAGTATGTACAGATCCCTTTTTTGTACCTATTTCATGTTATCACAATGTAATATGGCAGAGTTTACATAATAGATTGTTTGACACTTATTACATCTAGGAGACCTAATTATTCTTCTACATTCACTGTTATTTTGTTATCTCTCATTTTTTGAAGAAAAGCTGTTCCAAAGTATGGCATGAACCTATAAAAATTTAATTTTTCATTAATCTGAATATTTTTTTGTTGTTTTGTACAAAAAGTTGTAACTTACAGACTACACAAGTTAGGATAGTATTTCATTGCATATGTTAGTTGAAGACTGTTTCCTTGAGCAATCCATACTTCATCTAGTTGGTTTGCTATAGCTGCTGCAAATAATTTGGCACATCGAGCTGCAGGCATTTTGTTTGATGCAATTTCTGTTGGTTGTCCATATTTCTAAAATAATACATTTATTTAATTCTTTTTCTTTTTTTTTTATTATTAATCATGCTAAATAATACTTATAATACATACTTCTCCAACATTTGCAGTAAAACTTTCAGCCAGAAAATCCGTTTGTATTGGTCCAGGACACACAATAGTTACATGAATATTTTGATTTATTTTTTCCATTCTCAGAGAGTCAAAATATCCCTAAAAATTTTATTCAATTATGTTTATTAATTGTTTCCTCTTATAGTACAAATGTAAGTAGAGATTTGAGTATTTACATGGATAGCATGTTTTGATCCTGTGTATGAGCCAGAAAATGGTACTCCCATAATGCCAGCTAAACTTGAAGTTACAGCAATTTGACCTCCTCCTTGACGATTAAAGTGTTTTACTGCCAATCTACTTAGAGAGACGACAGAAAATGTATTCAAATCAAATGCCTCTTTGTCAACTGTAATGTCTATATCTTCCCAAACTGCCCTCTGACTCCTGCCAGCATTGTTTACAAGAATATCAAGCTGAAAATCATTGAATAATAAATATTTTATTTTCATTTAAAATTAAAAAAAAAAAATTAAAACATTCATGGTTAACTTACTCTTCCAAAAGTTGATATGACATGTTCAAATATTCTTTCATGAGTATCAATTACTCGAACATCAAAAACTAAAACTTGAACATCATGGTCTTGTAACTTTGGATTAGCTGCAAGAAAAAAAACTGGATTAATACTAATTAATTAAAAAAGCAAATTAAGAAATTTAAAAATACCTGTTAAGCAATTATTTTTAACTTTGTATAATTCAGTTTCTCTTCTGGCTGATAAAATAAGTTTGCAGCCACCTCTGGCTAGATCATATGCCAAATGCTCTCCAATTCCACTGGAAGCTCCTGTTATCCATACTACTTTACCACTTAAAGTATCTGTCAATTCAATGAGAATATTAATTAGATTACATAAATATAAATTTTTTATTAACATTTAAATTTTTCATAAATAAAAATTTGTGTTTTACTATTTAAATTGAACTCGGATGATAAGTCAGTTATACTTATTACGTGATTACGTAATACATGACAAGTTATACTTTTTTTTAGCTTGCACTATATAATTATTAGCTTGTCATAAGTTTAGTAATGAAACACGAAAGAAAACCGTTTATTATAACTCGTATATATAAAACTCAAAATTCATTTAATTTCACGGATTGATAATAGCTCCGAAATTATATCTAATCAAGTCTTAAATTAAGAAATGGATTAAAAATAAGATGGATCCTCAATGTTCGAGAACATCACATCGCGAAATTGATAAAACAATGACCTTGTGCCTCTTCGCATAATATGCAGACGGTACGCACAAGCCCTTATTTGGATACAAATAAAATATGTAGACTATCGAATATACCAGTGATGTATACACTTTAACGTCGCTCTCGACGAATCCAAGTAATTCGGAGCAATTCAAGTGTAACCGTTACTCGAACTTCCGCGCACAATTAAAATGTCATGCACATATGGTGCGCCGAACTAAATTTTCCCGTTACCATTGCAACGCAATAATAAATGCGTGTAAAAGACCATTCGAAGTCAATCTCATTGATAAACTTAATAAAGACGAGATTTTTTGCGCGCATACCGCGGTACGGATTTATTAGCGCATAAACGTCTCTTTTCCGCACGTCACCCTCTTGATTATGCCGTCAACCGTCATGCGAGTCGTGTCTTTAATAGTATCCTCTTAAAGCCGCGCGTTTCACGTATATATATAAGTTTTTACGGCGGGCATTAATCGTACAATAAACTTGATTCGGCTGCTGTATACAGAGCGTGCTGCACTTATTCGTAAACCGTCTGTAATCATTACCTTGTATACAAGCAAAACATACAAAATGTATGCTTGTGTGTGTGGTGTATGTATGTGGTACAGTTTGTTCATTACCTACGGATCTGCCGAATTTGCTGTAGAAAAAGAGCTTGATGTCGCAGTCGATGAAGCGCGGGAAGAGCAGGTACACAAGGTAGTAGAGCAACAGGCAGAAGCCGATGATCGCTAGCACGACCATTGTAGCCTATATAGCGCAGAGCACACCTATATTCTTCGCCGCCGAATTATAAACTAAACGCGTGCTCGGCTATATTGGCGCTCGCTTCAATTCCATTACCCAAAAAAAGGCCTCGGAAGCTCTCGAAGCACTAAGCTACGGAGCGATTTGAAATGAAAAAAAAAATGCGTAAAACAGGGAGGAGATGACGTTGGATTAACAGGTGCCGCGGCGGCGCGCGCGCCAACTCTGCGCCGTCTGTTTGTATTGCCGTCGGCGTGCGTATAACGGGACGCCCGGGCCGCTTGTTGCTCCTCCTCGTCTCTCTCTCTCTCTCGCTCGCTCTCTCATAAGGCTCGTCGTCATGACCGCGACGCATTCTCCCCGGGCCGGTCGGCCGAGCGTCGCCATTGGACAGAGAGACGGTGTGCGCGGATGATCGACCCGCGCCTGCGCGTATTATATATATGTGTGTGTGTGCATAGCCGACGCCCGTCGTGCGGGAGAGAAAGAGAGCAGATTAGTCGTCGACGTCGTCGTTGTCCTGGAGTTGCCGCCGCCGGCTATTGACCCAGCTACTTTCATTCATAGGCATTGAGGAAGTGGAGAGAGCGATGGTATCGATGAGATGAGTGCAAAGAGAGCAAGAGGGAGAATGCCAAGGTTTTGGAGCAGTCGTTATACTTAGCCGAATTTGGACGGCCGCCGGGAGGTCAGAGGTCGCTTCTCTCTGCCAAATTAGTTATTCGCTCCGTGGGTCTTTGATTCTTGCTTTTTGTTGAGTGTGTTCGTCCGTATATATGAGCTTTATTTGGCTTATCGAAAATATCGATTTTGTAGTTCCGTTTTGGCGGCGTGTTTATCGCGTTTGGGTGCGAGATACGGTATATGAATGACGTGGTTTAGATGAGAAAAGCTTCACGCTTGTTGACTCACAAGTTTACTTACTTCGTTCAGTTTCACGGTTATTCGAAACCTCTAATTTACATTTTTCTTTGAAAAACGATATTGGATTCTCGTAGCTTTCCAGAAAGAAAAGCCTTGGTATTTTTAGAAATTTCCTTTATTGAAAGGGAGATTAAGCTTTTTGTCTATAGAATTATTTGTAAATTCCTTAGCAAGGCGTGGACATAGTCTACGCTTAAACTATTTGCCAATAGCAAAATACTCTAAAACTTGCTTCACGTTAGAATACTCAAGAAGATATAAATATGGTAATGAATAAAACACTCGTTTACAAAAATATGTTGAAAATATATTGACTGTTCGAAATAAAAAAAAAGGATTGAAAATTACAATGTTTTAAGTACAAATTCCACACGCTCAAGAATAAACTGCGTTATAACGATGTGTTTTGATCGCTCAAAGTATTACAAAACTAACAACAAGTTTTAACATTAGTGCGGCTGCACGTACGTGCGCCATTCTTCACCTACTCTGCCGCTCGAAGAATAGAACGTCCTGAAAAGTAAAGTGATATCGATTTAACATGATGGCTCGGTCGGGAGATATATATATATATATATATATATCTATATGTATATCTATATTTCCTCACCAGCAGAAATGCCGCCCCTAGGAGCAATCCCTTCAGCTTTGCCTCGGTATTCGGCATGAACGTGAGCAGCACGGAATAATCCACTAAAAAGTGGTCCCAGTGACGTATCAACGAGGCTATCTGTCGGCTTTTGTCCGTGGACATTATCTGGATATTTTTCAGAAAGATAATTCATGAATAAAGTATAACCAAGATTATAACATTGATTTACGATAGTCAAAGTTAATCTATTTCTTCTGCTTTTATATAGTGTACATGATCACCAACAAGAAATATCATTCGGGGAAACTAAGATTATTAAATAAAAAATTTTGAATTTCATGACCTACTTAGGAATCATGTCAGTCAGAATCATTAATCGAAAGAACCATTGCTATATCGTACCTGGAATTGCGTTTCAGTTGATATACAGCAGGAGTACACATTAGGTCCTTCGATGTGACAGAGAGGTCTTCTCGCGTCATCGTAAACTGTAAAACTAACACCTACGACCGTCATATTTTGCTCCACGCTTCCCAGATAATCCGCGCCTTCGACGGTAATCATCTAAAACAGAAATAAATTCTTTTGATGACGAATATCACAATATATAACTTCGAGTATAATATATCGAGTGATACCGCGTATATATAAAAAAAATCAGAACGCTACACAATTAACAATTAAAATGATAAGCTTGCAACAAGATAAAACGTTTAGCTAAAAATCTCGTCGTACTTTATCCCCACCCAGAGCCTCTTTTCATCCCCGAATCCACTTAAAATGATCCTTCAAACACGGGGGAGCGCCGCCAGCATCAATAATCCAGCGTCCCTATAATCGTCCGACCAGGCGAACGAAAGGAGGCCGAGCGGCCGGGTTGCGGGCGAATTCAAAATTAATATAGACGAGAGAGAGAGAGAGAGAGAGAGAGAGATAGCTGTATATACGCACGTGCAGGAATCCGGGAAGACAGCCCCAGCTCAGGCTCTTCTTAATAACGAAAGCCGTCTCACCGGAGGGGTCCATAATGTTGAGGGTCAGCTCCCTCGAGGAGCGCAGAAACGTTCGCTGGCATTCCGTCGAGTCCTCGATCGCCAGGAATATCGTCTCCGAACGTGGCACTCGCACCCTGTATTGCGAGCCGTTCCTCGACTTGCCCAATACTGTTGGGGGAATCATCATTTTTACGATTTTATATAGGATATGAAAGCTTGCAATTGATTGGGTTGTGTATATGGGCGAGTTCTTACGTGTGTTTAGGTCGACGACACGCTGGATCTCGAGCTGGTCCACTGACGACATGTAGTAGCGGCCCGAGAAGACGCTCAGCTGCGAGCGCGGTGCCGTGACCCAGTCTATGTGGCTGGGCGGTTCTTGACTCCGGCCAGCTAATCGACGCTCTTCTACAATAAACACATTTTTTTTCTTTTTATATTTAGAATATTATCTGAGCAAGCGTATGTCCTATTGATTAGAGAAAGAGAGAAAGATAGTACGAACCACTTATACTCGACGGCTGGATTGTTATTATGGAAGGGCTCGTGTAGATCGGTGGCAGGGACAGACCATCCTCTACAGTTGATATCGAAGTTTCCTGAATTTCTGTAACGAAGTGAAAGGAAGAATCATTTGCAATTGCCCCTTATTGCAATTGAAAGCACTCGTTGTGTATCTATGCGCCGTTCGAGTAGGCGATCGCGCACTCGGGTATAAACTTTATTGCGCGCGGTAAATCCTATAATAAATTTCATCGCGCTCATTTTACATAGACGTTTTATTGTTCTTCTCTTACCTGGTCTAGCGTTTAGAGGCGGGAATCGCTGGAGAGCGGGAGCTTCATCGTGTTGTGACATTTTGGCACCATCCTCGTACAACGAGTCTCCGCGCTACTACAATACTTTGGCATTCTGTCGGGGCTTATCAGGTTGTGCGGGAAGATAACGGCCATTATCAGGCTGCCAAGGCATAGATGGAATCCGACTAGGCTTCTCGTAATCAATAAATAATCTGTATTTATAATATTACGCGTTAAACTGATCATTATATTTCGTTTCGATGGCGCGGCGAAGTTTCAGTGAGTCTTTGGTGAGGCGTAATATAGATGTAGGCTTTATTCTTCTTTGGGGCTAGGGAGAAGGATTTCGAGAAAAGTTTTCTGTTTTTATGGCGAAAGTAATTCATTTGTTACCCCCATTTATTTATTTTTTTTTTTGAAAAATCATTTTCATTCTGGTAATTTAATTCGCAGGCCGGCGATGATTTTCATAAATTATAACGCGCAGGAGCACGAAAGCTCTAGTTTCATCCTAGTAAGTTATTAATGAGCAGTTTAATGTATTAAAATTTTCGCATTTCAAACGATAATGAAAGTAATGTAATTAAGAAAGCTCGTTTAGAACTGTTTATCCAAAAGTAAATAAGTATATTTAACATAAAGTAAATTTGCAATTAAAATTATTTTTGTTTAATATAAACAGATTTTTCTTCGTTTTCGCATAGTAATTATTTATGTAATGATAATTCGTTTAAGAAACTTCATCATCATAAAATTATAGATTCAATATATTATTTCATATTCATATTACCTTAATGAACAAGCCATCAACAATAATTATACAACAAACACGCATTACAATGAATCATAAATCTATTGCGACAATAACTCAAACTGTGTCAGCCTTTAAACACCCCACGTGGGTGTACTAAATATTCAACTTACACACATGAAATAAGTGTCGCAAAAAAAACCGTATTTTAATTAGCAAATGCGCGCAGAAGGAATATATATACGGCATCCTGAGAACCGTCGCTGATTGGAAATGAACGCCTGTGTGTGTGCGGGCGCTTTGCGGAGATGAAGATTCCTTTGCAGCAGACGCGCGACTATACCAAGGAGGCGTAAAATTAGTCCCTCTTTCAATTTCCTGCGGGTGGCTGGATAACGTAAAATCGACCCCGTATTTATACTGTTAAAAGTGCGCCATTTGGGATGTAAAATCTCGTTTAATATTTCTCCAGTCGAAAATAAAATCTACTGTATCTGCTGTATGTATCTCTCTGCGCTAAGTGGATTTTTATTTAACTTGAATGATAATAAGTTGAAAAGAATTATATATTAGTTTTGGGTGCCTGCAATATTCTTGGGTGGGGAGAAACAGGTTTGCTTTGCGCTTGAGTGAATTATTCATTCTCGCAAAGTCATTTATCTCATAAGAAAATAGTATATCTTAAGGCGAGGAAAAGCAAACTTTTCACTCAAAGTACTTTATATATATAAGAAGTTGACGGAAAAGCTCATTCCTCTGTACACGACCATAAGCTTTTTAAAAAAAAAAAATTATTCTATTTGGTAACTGTATATACGATCTATTAAAAGCTCCTTTTACGAAGCCCAGCCCCATCATCAACTTTTTCCTTCACCCCCTGTCAAAGCGTCCTATATTATACTTCTAGTAATAAGGAAGTGTCTCTCTCTCTCGCGCATCTGCGCTCGGAATTGACATACACAGCCTATAGGAGGGCGACAACGTGTCGAAGGGCCTCGCAGTTCATCTTAGCGTTTGTTTTCCTCATCCTCACCCTCATACTCAGCACACAGAGACACATGCGCGCACTCGCCCCTCTATAACTTGTTGCTGCGCCGGGTCGGTGCGGCCATGCGCGGTTCTATCGATTCTCGGGGCGGTCCTCTCCCTCTTTCTCGCTTTCTCCCTATATAAGCTCGGCAGATCCGCCGTGGCCGAGGCTAGAACCGCCGCAGTGTCGCTCGCCTCTACTCTCTCGCCGTCGTCCCTCCTGCGCAGCCCTTTGCTCTCGAATATACCTGCTGTGAATCGCCGCCGATATAGTATAATAATTATAATAGAAGTAATATAACGTTTAAAGCTTTCGTGTCTTCGTCCTGTACCGTCGATGAGTTGCTGAGTACCGAGGAATAAGTAAGTAAAATTTTTGTAAGGATGCCTGTACGCGTGTGTGTGTATGCCTTATATAGCCTGCGCGCGCGCGATGTCCTGACGTCTGTAGCCAGGACGAAGTTTGTACCGGTGACGTGAGCAGTATACGGAATAATCAATCGCCATACAGAGCTTTCGTTGTGCTCGTGTATGTAAGTTGTCGTGTGCTTTGATCGTTTGGAGTACGTGTGCGTTAAGTTTACTGCAGGTAGATTTTTGATGCTGTTGCTTTGACATTTGGTAGGGACGGGTGACATTTTGTATTTAAGCTCGTATAAATTCGCACGTACGTCACAAACACCGTGTATATATGTATACATTCTTCTAAAGACTTCCTTTTTTCATCAAATTACAAAATATTATATGTATTAATTCTGGTATTGCGAATCTCAAATTTTTTCTACAAAAATAATAAAATTTATCAGTTCAATTTATTTATATATACGATTTTCGTACATGAATTATTAATGAACGGGGCGAATCCGAAAAATGCCTAATCTATATCGATTTGTACTCCGACACACGAATGCGAGAAAAGCGAAAAAGATAACGAGAGCTTATACACTTATGAACGTAGGAGTAGGGCCAGTGTGTGTGTGAGAGAGAGACCGAGAGATCGATTGTGCAAATTTGTGAATTTTCTGCGCACAAAATAAATATATAATTCATCGAGAGGAGGGGTGCAGCAGAGCTTTAATCACAATACTGAATTATTTATAAGTCCATATAGAAAAGCCCATTATTTCTTTTAATTAAAGCGCCACGCGCGCGCGTACACGCCCGATTAAAGCGCGAGAAAAACATTGAATAATAAACACGCAGCGTACACACGCGCGGCTCGAGCGCGCGCCAGTTTGAAAAGCAACCCGTAAGTGCAGTGAGTCGTCGGACGAGATTAAAAGCGGCGTGGGAATTCGATTTGAAAGTCCGATCGAGTGGATGGCAACACCCTTCGGGCAATTTACCGTAGTGACATTACATCATTCGCCGCCCCCATCCTACCACTCCGCGGTGCTCTACATACTTCTCCTTTTTCTTCTTCTTCTTCTTCTTCTTCTTCGTCGTTCCTACGACTTCGCTCGTCTGCGTGGGAGGAAGACGGCTGTCGCCGCGCGAGTCCTCCTCCACCTCCTCGAAAAATCGATATAGAGTGCGAGAAAAGCGCTGTCTCTCATGCTCTCCTTCTACTTCTTCTCTCGAATCAACTCCGCACACTTTTGTACTATACTTATATTCTGGCTGCATCTGATTGCTCTCCATTATAGACGGCGACGCTGTATAGCGCGAGCGCGCGCAATTATTTTGCATTTACTTGTGATGAAATTACGAGGGGGGAACTTGCGTCACGACTCGAACATTGATCAAGTATAGCTGTTCGTGCTGAACAAGCGATTTTCCAAGCATGAGGAGTTGGCCTGAATCATATTTTTTTAGGCTTTTTAGTATATACCAAAAAGTTTCGATGGCTAGATCTTTCAAATAAAAATCTTTTCCTCTTTTGGATATAATTATATACGATTACTTATAAATTTGTTCGGCAATTAACTTTGCTAAGAACGAAACCTTACAAAATCAAGTTCTAACGTATCATATTTCGAAGAAGTCTTGCAGAAATGTCCGTTGATTATAAAACTTATATTAAACGGTACCATTTTTTCGCGTTGCTTATTGTTATAACTTTTTGAAAGAAAGTTATTAATGGGACCAATTAATCATGAATTAAAATTGCAGGCAATATATAATTATTATGTAATTAAAGGCTACTTTCCCTAAAGTAGGTTATGCACACAAGTAATGTATGCACCCATAGGTACCAAATTTTTCTCCGGATAACTGGAATGATCCTACGAGTCGTATAAGTCCAAAATTCCCTTAGCACGTGATTCTGAAGAAAGTTTTTAACGGATTGGCTTGACAAAATTCACAGATATTCTAAAACATATATGTTATGGAATAAGCCGAGCAGATTTTGGAGAAAGAAAAACCATTCACAATGAAAAAATTGAGTTTAGTCAATTTTTCAGATTTTCAGGCATCAATGAATTGTCATTTCAGTTCACGCTTACTTTTTTCAAAATCTGCTTCGCTTATTCCATAACAGATATGTTGTAGAGTATTAGCATTTTTTCAAGCCAATCCGTTCGAAACTCGCTTCAGAATCACGTGGTAAAGCACTTTCGGACATATTTATAAGACATGTAGGATCATTCTATAGATATAAAGAGGAAAATTTGGTACGTATCGGTGCATAATTCGTTATTTGTATAGCCTACTTTTAGGAAAGTAGTCTATAATTATATTGTCTTAAATTTTAATTGATGATTTTTCAATTTTCGTTTAACCCCAGTTGGTCCCATTAAACAACTGAAAAAGAATTTTCTTTTTTTTCAAGAAATATCAATCTCTTTTAAGTGTAAAAAGAAAATTTTGCTCTTTGTAATACTCGATTGAAATATAAAGTTTGTAGAAAGTTTGCTCTCAGATTGGTTTGAAAAGTGCGGTTACTTATAACAGATTTTACACTTTCAATCATATTAAAACCTCATTTCTCAATCCAAACTTTGTTAAACCATTTTTTCCACGACTAAGCTCCAGCTTTTAGAGCCAGCCATATTAGACATCGCAATTACAGCTCCCAAAAGCGAAAATCAATAAATCCCACCCCCATTGATTCGCAGACGATGACGCCGATGCCAGCAGCCTGGTGCACCTTGCTGGTGGCCGGCCTGGTGGGCTTTGCCGCCGCCCTGGCGCCTGTGCCCCACCAGACGAGCGAGGAATCACTGCGCAGCGCCCTGAACGCAGTGACGCGCAAGCAGCGCTCGCTCTCGGCCGGCGCCTACTACGGTGGCGGCGAACTGCCCCCGCCGCTCTACGAGATGAGCAAGCGCAGGCCGCAACAGGTCGCCGCCAACGCCGGTGACGAGATCGATGACAACGAGGAGACGCTCGCTTTCATACCCGCCGGTGAGTTGGCACCTCTTATCGCTCGCGCTTCGGCTCTTATCCTTATCGCTGATTTGTTGATATATATCCGCAGTCCGCTAATTACTGATTAACGTTGTATGCGGGTATTTTTAAACCGTTCTTTTCGTACTATCGGATTGATGACGGATGTAGATGATAAGTATAGTGGCTGACCTTTTCTTTTTGCAGAGGGCACGGGACAGTTGGAGACCATCGGAGATGGATACCAACATCTCAACAATAAGCAATTCAGTCGCGCCTTAATGGACTACTTGCAGTACAATACGGAACAGGTATACGATAATCTATAATGCTGATATGCATATAAGGTAGAATGTTTAAAATTATATACCGCGTAAAACTACGTCTAGTTAATCGGATCTCTAGGCATTTTCCATGTTTTATATATATTAAAAGTATTTTTAGGAATATTATACTACTATAACGTTCGCGTTAATGGTAACAAATTTGAAAAAGTCCAAAATTGGCTAAACTGATGAAAGTTGTCCCAAATTTATGTACGTGAAACGTTGAAACTCCGGGGAAAACTCAGAAATCACTCTACTATAGCCAGTTTTTTTTTATTTGAAGAAAAATTTAAGAAAAACAAAGGTCATATACCTACCTACTCGGATTTCTTTAAGGAACCGCCAACCCAATCAATGTTTCGCGAACGCGAACGTATCGGTGGTCACAAACGAAACCAGGAACGCGCAAGAATCAGCAACAAGGAATTGGCGCGGCTGCTCTTGGATGACCTCCAAGACGATGTGCCAGAGCATCAGGACGAGCTGGACTACGAGGATTATCAGAGGGCCATAGAAGCCATTTATGACAAATTAGGTCTTCAGAGAGATAATGCTTATGGGTAACGTTGTTTTATTATATTGTTCTCAATATTGGAGAGATAAGAATGAAGAAAATTAATAATAAAAAAAATTGTAATTTTAGGGGTGACCAACTCTTGAACCAACTGATCAACAAAGAGGACGGAGACGATATCGATCCGAAATACGTCCGAATACCACAAGCGGAGCGACGTAATGTAAACGCGAGGTATCCGCTAATAAACCCCGATTACAAGAATTACGTATTCAAGAGATTCCCGGTTGCCAAGAGGAGCACCAAGGCGATGAACAAAAAGAGACAGGTCACCGATCCCAAGGTTCGTACCAACTACTTTTCTTTCTCACAACTTCACAGTGATTTTCAATGTGGAATTCCTTCTGCACCAGGTGGCCCAAGACTTAGGTGCACTGTTTGGCACTCAGTCAACCGACACCGTCAACCACACCCACGACCACGACCACGAGCACGATCATACCCACGACCACGACCACGACCACGGCCACGATCACGACCATGAGCACGAGCACGAATCCAATGCCTCCTCCAAGTCCAAGAACCTGAAGGAAGACCCTGCTAAGGTCGATAACAACACGAAGGAGCGTACCATTGACGTGAAGAAGAAGAGCGTCGATTGGTCCCAGTACTTTGGTATTGACCGTAGGAGGAAGAAGGCCGTGTATTCGGGCAGACCCGGTGCTCAGGAGCAGGATAATCAGTACCTTCTGCAGAAATATTACGAGGTTTTTGTCAGCGATTTCGTTAAATTCAATTAATTAGTTCTAGGATTAGTTTAATATTCGCCTCATGAATCACTCGATCATTCCAAATATGATTAACAACGGCACTTTTTACTCATTCCAGTTGATGGCCGAGCACCTGAACTCCCCGGAAAAGGACAACGGTGAAAAACGGGACAAATTGCAGCAAGTTGACTCGAAGCTGAAGAACATGAAAAACATGATGATCGAGGAGGCGGTACAGGTCGGTTCCAATAACAACATGGACAATCAGGAAGTGAAGGATGAGATCATGTCGCGTCTGGCAGCCGCCTACTCATTGGAGAAGCTCCGACGGGCTCTGAACGAGCTGAGTAGCAGCGCGCGGGAGAGCCAGAAGGCCGCCCAGGCGCAAAACAACTTGACGGCGAACCATCCATCCGGAACCAGTGGTAACAAGAACGAGTATAAGCGTAATAGAAATAACATCGATGAATATCAAGGTTGTTGTGCGATTAGTTTATAAAGTAATAATAAACAAGGTATTTTTTAAATACTTGCTACTGACGATGTTGAATGTTTAATTACAGAAGTCGACGAGGAAGAAAGTTGCCCACAAATAGATATCATCGAGAGGCGTTGCAAGGCTACGGAAGCACTCATAGGCGATTTCCGAGAAATACTGCACGTTCCGTGTGTCACTTACCACCTCTGCAACCTTTGCGTAAGTAATTTCGCTCACTTCGCTAGACAAACCAAGATCACTAATTTTTAGACATATATAAGTTCATCGAATACATTTATAATTTTCAGGAGGAAGACGGTTGCCTGAAGAGGTATGCCTTGGAGGCCGGCAAGATCTGCGAGGAGGACGACACGGAGGAGAGCCTCTGGTCGAGGAAGCACTGCATCCAGGCAGCTACCATTTTACCCGGTTATCCCCCGGCCATGTCCGCCGCCGGTGCACTCTGCCACACAGTAGAGGGTGACGCATGCCTCGCGCAATTCCTCAATCGCTACCGTCAGCACTACGTCTACGACAACAATAACAACAACCCTTACGCCACGTCGACGCAACACCGCGCGGTCTACGACCTCGCGTCCTCCAAGCGATAAGAGACTCAAATAGAGGCACGAGTCGCCGCGATGATTTATAATGTCCGTCATATTGTAGTCGATGGTAACTGATAACGCTCGACTTTTTCATCACGGATTTTAATATTCATCGGCTCGATGTTTTTTAGTGTGTTCTTATTATTATTAAACTGTTTTTGGCTTTTTTTTGGAGTCCCTTAGCCATTTTTTCGTTTTTTGGTTGAGCAATTTTAGAGGGAGTAATAATAACTACATTATAATGTAGACGTCATTTTTCGATCACAACGCCATGATAACGAAGAGTAGGAAGCATAATATTACATTTCGGAAATAGTAGTGGATATATATTTTATGTCGCGACGAGTCCTTCGAATTATATAGATGTAATATTTTAAAACGAAAATTTTGACTACACTTTCTCAGACTTCTAGATGGAGATGTTATTTTTTAAATTAGAAGGGGATATATATTTTTATGACAGATTGCACATTATTTGTAAATGCTCGTTCCAGCGCAATGAGTTTAGTTGACTAGAGGAATTATGGGTCAAGAACCAAATACGATCCTAGAATAATTTTAAAGCAAACCAGCCTAATGCACACGAAATTGGCTTCTCTCAATGCTAATTTCCGATATATGTCGAGGATAGTTTCATAAATACATAATATATTCTCTGCATGATAATTCTCTGCAGATAAATCAACAGGAACACGGAGAGAGAGACTCAATTGCCAAACCTTAAGCCCAGAAGTCAAAGCTCATTGTGGAACTATTTACAATTAATGAGGACAATAATAGTTAAAAATATATTTTCATGTATCAACTGTTTGTTTTTTATTCATTTGATGTTATTTTACTTTATGCATCAGAGAAGTAGATGAGCTTTAAATTAAGCCATTTTTTATTTCATACGTTACAACATTGTTATTCCACAATGAGCGATAGCTGTGGTAATGAGGTACATACAATATAAATCATACGTGTATACCTTATTGAGTGTCGTAAAAAAATCATACTAACTAAAATCTGTAATTGTCCAACTAAAACGTCAGCATTGCATGCTTTTCATGATAAAGAACACATTTACCTACAGTGAAGGTACTGCAAAAAGTTCCAAGGCGATAAATTGGATCGGTTGATAGTCTTATGTGATATGAATATTTTAGAGGTCTCTTGTTTTACAGTACAAGTGTTTACGCATATTTGTTATTGATGGAAGAGTGATGCACAAGTTTCCTAACTGAAAGTCGTCTGTGGACAATGCAAACTCAGCTGTGTGTCCTTGTGAACTAATGGAATGATATGTTCCAAAGAGTCGTACAAAGTTTTAAGAATATATATATATATAGATATAAATATATATATTAATAAAAAAGAACCTTAATATAACATTTATATATATTATTTAATTCTGCAGTCAAAGCACAACTTCCACAGCCTTCTCAGAAATCTTCATGTTGATTTTAGAAGACTTTTGAGATATGGAAAGCATTTTTTTGTGCTTTGGCTATGGCTAAAGTTTATTCATTCTAAAAATATACATATTATATATTAACATAATGACTATATATATATATGTTTATGTTGAAAATAATTCTATGTATACTGATCTTATTCTGTGCGAATATAATGTCTAATAATAAATCTATTTAAACATAAAAATATTGATTTCAGAAAATTTATTATTTTACAACTTATTTATGTTACATTGTTAATGAAAAATCTAAATTAAAATTTAAATCCTTATTAGAAGTAATGTAATTAAAAACTAATTATTTTTTTATAATGTATGTACAAAGTCTGCCATGTCTTATTTGCATTATATTCATATTTTTGTTTCTTTCTACTTCACTTCTATTTATGTCTGAAATTTCTAAGAGACACTTCATTTAAAGTTTGTAGAGTTTTTAGGCTCGAAGGATGGAACAATTGTAGCATTTTCATTTGCATTTCCTTGCATTGAACTAATAATAAAAGTGAAAAAATTTACCGTTATGGTTTTTGAAACTGTTCTAAAAAAATGTTGTAATATACTAACCGCGCATTTTCATAACTCTCTCTAGAAGTATTTTTGTCTCCGTTATGAAAGCGTTCATATCGTCTGTGACTTTCTCATACTCAATATCTTGAGACATTGCAGGTATTTAAATGTGATAAATTCTGCAAATAATTCGTTTTCTGTTATACTTTGTCGTAACTAAATAACAGTAAAATAATCAAAATAACAGTATTAAATCTACTACAGTTAATTTGCAGTAGATTTTATCACAGTAACGTACCTACAGTGCTTACGATTTGCCCGTTCCCGGTTCTTCTCCTTTCGTTCGCAAAAGACGCAAGTCCAGCCAACGTAACGAACGAAAACAGCGCTGCACGGGCGCTACTTCGCGAGAAAGCGCAAACCGCTATCCTACTGATACGGTTACGTGAACACAAAGATGGCGCTCGCTCGAGCTCGCCTAAAGCTCTCGAGAGCTCTCAAAGCATACCTAAAAATGCACGTCTGCTTGGAGAACTTGTGCCATTTTTTTTTAGAGAATCTCAAGATTGAAGAACAAATTTTTCAAAAAATTCATGATTTTCAGACGTTTAAAGGTGATTTTATTAATCGAGGGAGAATATTCTCGCGAGAGTAGCTTATCAAGTAAGTTTCGCTCGATTTCGATCTTCGGGTAGGGTACGCCATGTTGCAGGTGCATTATTGTCGCATCAAGAAAGGCGCGATGCGCGGCCACCGATTGCGCCGATGCACAACGTCTCACTGGCAGGGCCGTGCCTATACTGGCCTGTACAAGGTATACCATTGCTCCGCGATAAGCTGTCTCCGTAGCAGAACAGCAGAAGATGTTTATATTTTTTTTTTCGAATGTTATTATTTTGTACAACGTTCGAGGAAAAAACGATCAGAATAAACAATATTTTTGGCACCTACTTCCTGTTTTTCCAACAATCATCAATTTTCGTTATACTTTAGTTTTTTCTACAGAAAAAATATATACCGTATTTCGAAATCAAATGCAATATTATTACTAGAAATATTATAGTATATTCTATTTTATTATATTATAACAAGTAGACCAACTGGTACTGAAAATAGTCAAAAAGGAAAGTAATGAGAAACAGTTAAGCTCCATGCATAGAACAAAGAATATTCTTAAAAAAAGAACAAAAGAAAATCAACAAATGGCCGAGGACCATAAGGGACCCATCAGCTGATTCGAGCCTGCGCATGGCTAGAAGATAGAGAGAAAAGTAGGTAGCCCCGAGCCCGACTCCCCGAAGAGAGCTAATCAGCGGAGCGTGTATTATATACATTGTGCGCGTGCCGGCGTCGGTGGTGGGGGAACGAGGCGCGCGCGCGCAGGGCGCCGACTGAGCGCGCTACGCGCCTGCGCGAAAATCTGGAAGAAGGGAGGCGAGGCTCGGGCTTAGTGGCTCGCCATGTTTTTCACCAAGTGGGGTGTGTAGAGAAGGCCGGGGTGAAAATCATCTCTCGGGGCATGCAGGTACGTAAAATACTTCATCAAAGTGACAAAACACGTGTATCCACCGCCGATCTACCGTTATTTCACTTGCGATCGGCCGATATCGTCCTAATTTTATCGTGATCCTGCAGTCTCTCCTTGTCGCGCGCGCAAGCAAGCAATGTCATGCGTCTCGCGCGCGCGCTCTGTGTGTGTACGCTAGCGAGAGAGAGCAAGACGCTAGCATAGGTTTGGCAAGGAGGCAGTGAGACTATCAGCGTCGTCATCGTCGAGGAATAGTTATACGTGTAGAAAGACTACGTGTGTGTGTGTATATATATACGTGTGTGTGTGCATCGCGCCGTTTGTTTTCATCATCGGCACTCGCGAGCGCGCGCGCGGCTAGCTGACGTGATCGCGCGCTGTCTATATCTCTGTCTCTTTTTCTCCTCACTCGTCCCCTCCACTCCTCCACCCCGCGTGTTTCCGCGAGTGTGTATCCCTATCGTGTGCTGCACATAGTACGCACACGTATATTCTTTCCTTCTCGTTTGCGTCTCTCTATATCTATTTATTAATATTGCTCGTTTCAGCTGGTGATCTTTCTCTCTCTTTCTCGTGTCTGCGCGCGCGACCTTAGCAGCTTTCTGCTGCGCTTAGTTCCGTGGGCCGCCCGTTTTTCGCACCAGGCGCTCCGCGCGCTCTGTTTATGTCTCCTGACGTCTTCTCTCTCTTCATTCTTTGTCTGTCATCAATCTATATGCAGTATATATACTTAATATATATTTTATCGCGTTGCTGCGATTTTTCCACCCGTTATCGCCACTCGCTGCAATGCTCCCTTCACTCTTTTTTCTCTCTTCGTTGATAATCACGTTGCACGCACGTTTGTGCACGTATTCACCTAGATATTCGTCGCTTTTGTTGTCGCCAGTGTATTACGCCGAGTTGCATCCCTTTGTTTTCTTCCGATTCGTTTTAGAGACTTGAGATTTATTGAGTGCATATCGATCTCCTTACTCTCACTCGCATATACTGCAGTTGCTACTTAAATGTGTTTACGTTGCTTACGTCATTGTATTTACTAATATAACGTTGCTGCGCTTTCACTTTGGTTTTTGCACGCTCAAATGCATAAGCTCGCTTCAGTAACCACAGTGTCATTATCGTAGACACCAATTGACTTTATGTTTTCGTATCTTAAACGGAATCTAATGTTCGCTCTTTAATTTTCGTATTAGCCGAAATGGGACGCCAGCAGTGAAACAATGAAACAATAAACGTCATTTACACCTCCATTCTGACGAGCTTCTGCTACACATATATATACAAGTGTTTACGTTTATATTTTTATGATTTTTCCGATCCACTTTTTCGTTTCGCGGTGTAGTCTGTTCTCCACTAGTTTGGTTATTCATTTATCTCTCTCGTATGTCAAACATTTCCTTAGGCGGAGCATCAAAGGGCTTCTTCGTCGGTAGTCGATAATGGGCGTAAATGTTGACGTGAATGACAGTTCCGCCTACTACTACGCCTCGCTCTCTGTCTCTCTCTATCTCTGTCTCTTTCCTTCCCGTTCTCTTGTCATTTACCACTTTTATCAATCTTTCTTACTTTTTCAACATTTCTAAGTTTTTTTATTTATTTATTTATTTTTTTTATTTTTTTATTTTTTTTTATTTTACAGAATCAAGTGCTCCGAAATTAGAATATTCCGATTTTTGAACCGCGAAGCATTCGCGTTACGCGAGCCCAGTGCAGTTTCATCATGAGCAAAGTGTGTTGCTCACATTATTGCAATCTGAGAATGTTTGCGTGCAATTAGTAGTAGGCCATTATGAACTTGATGAGCATAATATAAATGAATATTGGATTTTAATGTTTGTTTTAGAGTCAAAATGGGAAGGAGGCAGTACTTCTCATTTCGCATTAAGGCCTGTCATCCTTGCGACGACGACAAAACATCCACCACTCACTCACTCAAAAGAAAGACCCAACACTAAGCAACAGTAACCAAATTTTACCACAAACTGTTGCAAAAGCCTAAACAAGAAGAAAATTAGCAATATTAAATATTACTTTAGGGTCAAACACAACTATAAGAAACAATAAGTGGTGGTGGAACTCAACGAAGTCACAAAACAAGAAGACAGACAACACTACTTTGCAACTAGGTAAAATGCAACTCATTATTTATTTTATAAATTATTATGTGCTAATTCAAAAGACTTATACTGCAGTTATAAAAAATACTTGTTAACTGTAATTAAGAGATTCCGTGAAAAGGACCCCTCATTATTTTTGAATGCGAATGACAAAAATTTTGATCTGTTATTTTGCCAACAGACATAATGATACTGGAATAAAAGAGAGAGAGGATGATCACCCCGGGGGCGTATGTACTCTGGAGAACAAGTGGGCCCAGGAGGAGATTCTCCAGTTCGGAGGAATGAGGAACCCGGCGTTGCACCTGGTCGGGATAGCGGCGTCCCCTGGTGGTGGAGGGGTATTCGGTACCAGGGCCGAGGAGGAGTTGCGCCAGTGGCTAGAACAGCGCTTGGATGCATTGGGCATTGACCCAGTCGCGTACTCGCGCTTCGTGCTTAGCCTTCTGCGTCGCCCCGACTCGGCCCTCACTCCTCCGCTCGATGTGACCAGCGCTGGCAGAAACGGAGGAGGTGGTGGACGTCGCTCGAGAGCCAGGCCCCGGTCCAAACTGCCAGTCCAGGGTGATAGGGAGCAACGCCGTGCTGTCGTACAATGCCTTACAAGTGCTGCTGATCAAGTTAGTTGTTGAATCTTGGTGGAAGTTCTAACCCTGGTAGAAATGAATCTGAAAATTAGAACAGATACAGTTTTCTACATTTGTATACTACATATGTATTTTAGACTTTCATTTCTACTAGCGTAATAAGCAATTATTTATTGTATGTCTGGGGGTTTTCTCTTAATGCTTTTTTTATATTTTATAGAAGTGTGGAGTGGAGACCTTAGTAGATGAATTATGCGCCAAGTTGAAAGATCTTGAAGGCGGAGACTCCAAAAATGAACAGGACGAACTAAAAACTGCCACTGATGGCGAGGCAAAAGTTCCCTTTGAGACTCTCACTCCTCGTGACCGGGCTCTGAGATACTACGCGGCTTTCCCGGCCCTGCAACCTACCACCCCAAAGAAGTTTCCTCCACGCAAAGAACGAAACTTGAACAACAACAACAACAACAACAACATCAACAATAATAATAATAATAGTAATTATAACAATAATAATAAAAAGAACAACGGTATCAGCAACAGCAACAATAAAAACAATAATAACAAGACCCGCCAGAAGAAAAACAAGTCGTCCATTGTAAGTATCACTAGTGAAACTTTTATATACGAGATTCCGAATGCTTTTATTAACAAAGGTTTAATCATCGACAGGTCACTGAATCGCAGATAACAGAAGAAAAAGAGGATTTCGGATTCGTTAAATCAATGGAGCGCGATAGGGAAAAGGAGCAAGAGCTTGCATTGGATCAGCTACGTCTAGCACAGCTACAAGCCAAGTTTGATGAGAGTCTCGAAGCATTGTGGGATACTGGTCCAGGAATTTCTCAGGGAACTGATTCAATATGGGCGGCTCCATCGCTCTCAATACCGTCTGGACCGTTGTGGCCGACAGACACCGTCGATGCGTCATTCCCGCTTATTAACTTGGAAAAGAATACAACGGGAACTCCGTTGTATCAAGAATCACACATCGACGACTCGCCACTTATTCCATGGGACGTTGATTTGTTCAGCATTGAAGACTATGCAGAAGAATCCGGAAGCAGCAAAGAGAAAACACGTAAGTCGTAATCGTAGTTATTTAGTATGAAATAATTGTTATCTTAGTAAAAAGTAGACGCATGGTTTTAACAATAATTTGATTGCTTAACAGAAGACAATGTATCATGGATAGATTCAGCAGGAGATGGACCTTGGGGCTGGGGTGGTCTTGGTAATATTGCATCACTGGGCAAGAGCCCTCGTACGGGCAGCTGCTTCTTCCCGGTCGTTCCGTGTAAGAGCCCTGTTACCGTTGGCAAAGAATCCTCGCAGCCAAAAGTAGCTAGCGTACCAGAACCTGAGGAAGATCTGTTGACCTCGGCCCGCACACATTTTCGCCCAATCAAGGAGGATGGTCATTGGGCTGACGGAACAACGTTCCCTGTAAACAATACACTTGAACGGGTCACTTATCGCAGGCAAGTATTTTTGTTTTAAAAATGCACGTAAAATTAATTGATAACAGAAGCCTACATTGTCCATTTTTTTGTGCAGGTCTGAATCAGGAAATTTATTGTATCTTCCTGGTGGTGAAAGTCCGTACATGGAATACCGAGAGAGTCCAACTTCGCCGGTTGCCGTATCTGCAAATCTCACTTTGAAATTTAGAGTACGGCAATGCGACAAGAGTATACAGACAGAACCAGTACGTTCACCTATAAAACGTAGGATTCTTTCCGAGCAAGATCGTTTATATTATTCATCGAATCCCACTGAGGAAGCTAACGTGAACGAGAATGAAGAAACTGAGAAGGATTTCTTTGATTTGAAACAGGTGGGCTGGGAACAGCCTATGATGCTCTTACGCAATGAAAGGAAAAGGTATATAAAGCTACTTGTTTAAAAAAAAAGTATTGAAATTATGATCTCAACTTCGAATAACGTAATGAGTAAAGTATTATGATTTAGAAGACATAGCAGCAGCTTCAAGTCCCGGCCGCTGACGGTGTTACGCCCGTTGACACTGTGAAGCTGAATGCCGTGAGATGGACTAGTCGAGGATGATGCGATCCATCGTAAGCGGCAGCAACGTTGTGTTTTAGTCTAGTAATTCGTCGCAGGATGGGTTAAAAAGTTAAGAGAAATAGGCACAGGGGTCCTCTTGGCATGTGGAATTTGTTATGCATGAACCCAAGACGGCATGGTTAGCCCCTTGCCAATTATGCAAATACAAATGCGAATGCGACGACGAGATGGATAAATATCAATTTATTTAGAGAATTCAATTATCGTTAACTTCAATCCCTCACGTGAATAAAAAAAAAAACAAGAAAAGAAAGAAAAAAAAGTTTATGAACACGTGCATACCTCATATTCTCGTTTATTACGAGACGTTAAGGGGATTTTTAAATTGTAGTCAGAGTGATTTCCGATTTTTAGTTGTTGATAAAATATTGCCTTTCCTTTTTCATGAGTTTTTTTCGTTCTTTTCCCATAAAAAGATTAAGGTAAAATTATTAAACGCCCTACTCTTTGTGGTGAGAAAAAAGTATCATGATTACCCATCAAAAATCTGCATTAATTTTTGTTTTGTGTTTAGCGCTCCCAATCAACTGCAATACATAAAATATGCAGAGAATCAACCTATATTACGCTACTTGATAAAAAAATTTTTAAAAAGCAAAAAAAACGAAATAATGAGGGAAAGAAAGAAAAAAAAATGAATTTGATAGAAGTCAGAAATGTAGAAATATGGAAAAACAGAAACTTAATATTTGAATGATTGCAGAAGAGAGACCTTATCAAAAAAGCGGCACGTTGATAAAAGGAAAGCAATGAAAAGTGCTATTCAGTTTACTTGTTGTTTTCCTTAATTATTAATGAATTTACCATAATCGTATTTCCTAATTATTATAATTTAACTTCCTAGAACTTTAACATAATTCCAGAATTCTGGAGCATTACCTCAACACTTCCTAACCCGTGTTCCTGTCAAACACCCTGCCCCATTCCCTTTTTCCCTGTCCTAAAAAAGAAAGCAAAGTAACACAGAAAAAACAAAGATGTATAAAAACATATTTGTAAAAATGAGTATCTCATTCGAGAAAGATACTAGTAAAGAAGGGATGAAAGATAAGCGATATGAGATACATTACACAGAGATTGAATGCCTTTTGCTGGAATGTAACTATGTGGTGGAAAATATGTATTGAATGTATCAAACGGTGTGCTAAATTATGCAAAAGGCACATAAGAAAATTCATAAGGAGATGGCAGAATATTAAACTGAGAATTGCATTGTCAAGTAATAAAATAAAATGAATGCAGATACTGCAATCAAAGCTCTTTTCTTTAACAACTTTGGTTTCAAATTTGTTGAAGAAATCTGAAAGAAATAGAAATGAAAATTTTTTATTTCTTTATCTTGTTAATATTCTAATTATGGTTAAATTTTTTTTAAATATCATTTTTTTAATTCAAATTTATTATTTTACTTATTGGACATAAAACAAAATATATTTGAAAACAGTGTTTAGAATTTAAAAGAAAAATGACATTTCAAACTAGATTATCCAAAAAATTTCTTATTCAGATTTGAAATTTCTAATACGTAAATAATGTTATAGTTTTTCAAATGAAATAAAAGATAATGAATCAACGTCTAAACTCTGCTAATATTGTAGAATCTGCCACCAAAAGATTTATTGATTTGCGATTACTTTTTTGGAGAGAAAAAAATTTTATTATCTATTACTTTTGATACGTTGAAAAGATGATCTTATTGATTTATAAAAAGTTGTCCAAATTTCATATGATTTTAAAATGCATTGCAATTTTGAAAGATCCTCCTTTTTTACAAAAAATAAATGAAAATTTTAAAAACGACGGAAGTTTTCTTACCGTAAAATGTAAAAATTTGATGGCATGTAAAAGATGGAAATGATAAAATAAAGTTAATGCAGACTAATTATTTTTCTAACACATTTATTGACCTTTTCAGCCTACACGTTCCATTATACACACTGATTATATTATTTTATCTTTCATTGCTCATAACAGTGTTCCAACAAACGTCCTATACACTGCAAGTGCTTCAAAGTGTCCTTGCTCAGTAAACTATTATTTTATTGATTGTTTGCAAACAGTCGCGTAGGAAATAATTAAAAAATAAACATTATGGAGTTTCAGGAATATCTGTCGTTTGGGACTTTTTTAAAATAATAGATTTCAATTTCTCGACATTTTTATCGTAGAATCTCTCGTATTTCTCACGGCAGAAAGTATAGTAGAAGAATTCATAGATTAAAATTACGATCGCAGTTACAACGCCAGTACCAACCAACACGAAAATTCCACCAATATTTTCTATTATGATTCCATTTGAATCCTCGATATCGTAGCAGGTCTGCTTATTGGGATTATGCATCCACCATTTGTCAATTATAGACTTTATCCAATGTTCTTCCCCTAGGGTTAAAATACTGAAAATTTAAGTAGCATTAGTGGATCAAAGACTTGCATGTTCGACAAAAGGCAAAGTTTCCAACTTACGCTTCGTTAAACATTTTCGTCAGATTTGAATTTTTCTGAAGAATAATAGCGTAAGGTTTCCTTGAGAATTCCGGTCCGATTTCCTTGAACTGGCAGTCGGTCATGACTTGGTACTGCACGTCGGTAGCTTCGGTTATCAAGGCGAACTTGGACTCGGGGTCATTGAACCTTGCTAATCCCTCCGACAAATTATGCACCATATTATGGTGAGTTAATGCAGAGAAAATTTTTATGTATTTATCGCTGAGCGGATATTCCCACACGGCCAATTGGGCTCTTTCGTAGGGGGTTAAGCTGTCGTTTAGCGTTATGTCCTTCCACAGTCTATCAACAATGAAAAAACGTTTTTTGATTTTTATTCGTGAGATATAACAAATAGATAAGTATTTTGATAAAAATTTTCATAAAAAAAAACAACATTTAAAACCAATATTTAAAAGTACTGAGTACTTATTTTTTTAAACTTTTTATTGATTTGCGCTGTAAACTGAATACACCATCGCGTCCGGGTACAAGGGGGACAACTCGGAGTCCGTTTCAAAAAGTAGAAAAACTCGGAGTCGTTTCGAAAAAGAGGCAACTCGGAGTCCGGTTCGAAAAGGGAACAATTTCATGCAATTTACACGGGAGTTGTCTCTTTTTGGAACCGGACTCTGAATCGTCTCTTCTGCGGACCGGTCTTTGGATTATCCTCTTTTAAGTTGATCAACGATTATGTAATACGATTAAAAATTTCAATATTGAAAAATAGTCATTTAGCTTTGCAGTGACTGTAAGATAGTGAAAAAATAATTTTATACAAAAAAGAGATGGACTTGTGATCGTCACCTCTAATGACTGTGGTTGGTCGATTTGAAATGGACATGTAAAATTTGACACTTCTAGTACTTTAAAATTGGGAATTATAGAAATGACAACCATACGTAACTCATAACATTTATATTCGATGTCGCTCATCCTCTGAAAGTAGCGGTACGTAGACGAGTTCGCAATGACCGTATAAGAAACCCTGTACTGCGCGATAAGATCTTCGAAGGTCTCGATAGTCTTCTCGAATTTGGCGATAGTCAGGAAGGCCGCCAAGTTCGCCGTGTACGACGCAATAATGATAAACCCGAAGAGCCACCAGGTTGCAGCGACGAGCCTACCCGACAAATTTTTCGGCGCATCGCCGCCACCCTGGGGTGTCAATGATGTTAAGCAAAACCACAAGGACTCTTTTAAAGTGAAGATGCGCTTTTCCGGGTCGTTCTTGAACTTCTCCATGCGGTTCTGGTAGCTGTACGGCGACCAGGTGTCGAAGATCCAGATCAAAGCGCTGGTGAAGGTGTACGCGCCGAGTATGCACATCCAGACGTCCAGTTCCAGGACGGTTAAGAATCTGGAAAGGTAATGGCGAAGTGCTCACTTCAAGATAATGAGGTAGTGGCTTTGGCAATATATATGGCCACGAGGTATACGGAGTAATATATGTGAGAAATTCTACGAAATTATGTAACTGGATACGAAGATTAAAAAAAATTTGTTTGTATAACCCAGGCACGATTTTCGCGTTTTTTGAACATAAAGAAACGGGTTCAAAGTTATCGATTTTAGACTGGCGAGCGCAAAAGTGTCGGAGCGAACGCAAAAGTAAAGGCGTAAATGGCGCAAAAATAGACGTGGCGGGCGCCAAAGTTGCCGTAGTGGGCCCAAAAGTGCCATAGCGAAAATTTAGACCTATGTACCAAGGGTTAAGTGGGCTTTTTGACCTCGGGTCGTTGCAGTACTCGTCAACAGCTCGTACTGCAAACTCCACACTTCGGTCTAAGATGGCCCATGATACGACAATATACTATTGAGAGACCCACCTTCGGGACTGAGTTTTATTGGTTATTTGGACCATTTTAATGGCACCAAACTTTTTTGCGTACAATAACTTTATTTCGAAAAAATGCTTAAAAATGATCTGGTTCAAACATAAACCATTTTGTCACGGAAAGTTGCACATACAGTTAAAAAATAAAAATGAAACTAACGAATGCGAACTTTCCTTTATTTTTTACCCGATGCAAAAAGACGTGACTCTTTCAAAAATTACGTGAGTTTAAGGATGAGTGTAACATATACAAAATACTGTGCAAATGCAGAGAAATTTTTATTTATTTTTTGTACCCATGAGTTGTGTTTGATGTTTTCTGTAGAATATTCTGTAGAATTGTTGATATACTATATTTTCTAGTATTAGATTGCACATTTTTTAATTTATTGCTCTTATCATGATAAAATGATATATAAATACGCATATTTTGTTGAAATTATATTTATCAGATAATAACAATAAATAAATGCCATATGATAAAAATTTTCAAAAAGCCATTACTTTTTCGAATTATAGTACGTACAAAATTTATTACTTCGTTTTATTATACATAAGTCAATAAAAAAAAAACTAATAACGTATAAATGCAAATTTTATGATTAATAAAATAATTTTATTATTTTGTAAAAATGAAAAAAACATTTTGTACGCTTCATGAAACAATAACATTCAGATCATTCGTTTTTTATATAATAGCAAAGATAGCATATTCCCTCCAATAGCAATTTTATCCGGAAAGCGTAAGGATATCTCTCTATATATTGAAATTCGTAATAAATCCGCTATTAGATGGAGTTTTCTAATCTATATAAATGAACATTTCCGAACCTAGATCATTTGAACCTGATTTATCACGATATCTGGATTATAGGAAATTTATAGTCGCGAAAAGTAAGGGCTCGTATTTATGGCTTTAACTCTCCAACTTTGTGCGTAATTTTCTCAATCCACTCTCAAACAAACGCTTTCGCAAACTCTGATTTTATTAAAAATATATATATGGTATATAGGCTCGGTGAAATCGACGACTCTCATTCGCTCAGACATGAGGCTAACGGCGCCGAGGCCGATATCAGCTTTTCCCTCCGTCAATTCCCTGATCATTCCGTTCCAATTTCCCTCGTCGTCCATGTATCCGTATTCCATATCCTTTTCCAAGTAGATATCGTACTGGAAGCTGAGCCGGCGGGCCAGCTCGTTCAGTAGATCGATCAGCATGCCGCTGTAATTGTTTCGCTCCTCGTCGTAAATGACGAACGGCGGCTTCGGCACCGTCACCACCTTGTAAGTCGGCTTCCCGCTCATCTTCCTTGTTTAGATATTTGTGTCAGGTGAAAATTTTCGAGGAAATTACGGATTCAAATCATGTGTTTTTTTCTCTTCTACGACACTATGTCGGCTCTCAAACGTAACTGAAGTGCAATGCGCAATTCTAGAGCAAAGGTTGCGATGACGAGTTCGAGTTTTCCGAGCTAATAGTCGCAGCGTTTAGTATTTATGCGTGCAACTTTTCATGTTTATAGATGCGGCAATCGATTGAGTTACCTGTTTTTTTCTCTATTTCACATGCAACAAATTTAGCGCAGAGAGAAAAAAAATACATTGTGTCCCGCGAAATCAATACATTTGAAAGTTGCTTTTTTATTTGCATAACTCCAACTCGCATTCGCGTGTGTTGTGAAAAATATGTATGCGCGTAGGTACGTGGAAAAACTTTTGAAAAACATCGAAAGCTCTTTTTCATCAAAATAATCATAGGTATGAAGAAATGTTACTTTTGTTAATTAAATGAATATTTATACAATATCTGTCAAATGTAAAACAATGTATTGAAATAATTTAATAATCTGGCAATGTATATAAATAGATTTCAGTACTATTTTGAAGTTCGCCATATGTATTTGAGATATGTTAATTGACGAATGTAATCGCCATAATTCGTGGTCAGTAAGTAAATTATCATTTCAATAATTATAACATTGTTTTGTACATTGATGTACATTTACGTATGGCACGAATATTACGATTTGATGGCATTTATAATGCAATTATAGTAAGCCATTTTATTCTTTATATTGTGAGTGACATACATTTAAGTATTGTAATAGTTAGAAGAGCTCTATTTTTATTTTTAATTCCATTGTTTATTTTATTCGATCTAACACTCAATAATCCATACAAAAAAAACAATACTTAAACTTCCAATACTTTGAATTTTTATTGCTCGTAAACAGTTGCACGAGTATATGAAAACAAAAATAGAAAAAATCCACAACGTCAATAGTAATATATTTCAGGAATAGAAGAATATACGTGGGGAAATGAAAAGTCGTTATTCACTTTCAGTTTGTTTATTCACGCAACTCGATTCAGATTTACACAGATCAACGGCATTTGTGCGCATAGAACAAAGTTTTAAAAACGTAGCATCTCTCGCCGATGTAATATATATTGGAATCGTCACACTAAATCCGACAGCCGCACGCAAATGTAGTTCTTGTGCTTGAAAACGTCAATATCTCTCTTTTGCACACCGCATATATCCGCTAGCGTGCGCGGGCAAACTGTATCAAGTTCGGTGAATAAGAAACGACGCTGTGCGTTTTTCGAGAAAATTTGGAAAAGATATATATTATGTATACATATATTTATTCATCTATATTTTTCGTAAAAGTAACATTTTTTATATATAAAGAATCATTATTGGTCTTCGTATAGTGTAGATACATATACGTATATGTTCAGCACGACTCATTATAGGGAACACGGGTTTCGTAAGGCACGCAATTATAGCGAAATATCGTACACAGCATTTACGAACTTCACTCATGGTCAATCTTAAATTAGTTCAATGAAAGGGAAATTTCACTTTATACTAGGGGTGGAACGAAAGTTTCTTCCTTTTTTTTTTAAATAAACTTAAATATAACAGTATAAATGATAAAATAGTGTAATGAAATCACCAACATTTTCTAACTAATAAATTAATTTCGTAATCTAAAAGGGTGAAAAAGGTTAAACAATATCATTTCTGAGCTCACGAGGTTTATGCAATTTGGATCGAACTTTTACTCGAAAGAAATACTAGTCGAATAAGTTATTGTAAAATAAAAAGTGGTAAATTAACGTATGTCAAAACATTGCAATTGTACGTGGTTAAAAAATTTATTTCCACCTACATGCATTTTCCAATGGAGAAAAGATGAATTAAAGAATTATTCGTTCGCACCTCTACTTTATAGCGCTATCCATTATTATTCCATTATTCAATGTAATCTCAGTACAAAAATACTGAAAATGTAATTCTATTACTACTGTATTACATAAAATAAATCGAAACCCCAGCCACCTTACCTAATTCAAAACGAAATAAAAACCAATCGACACGTGATTTTTAACTGCATAATATAATATAATATATTCCACTCTGTAAAACAGAAAACGCATAACAATCCAGGCTCGCTCGAGAAAAATCATCAATCTTCATCAGTTACAATTAAAATCTTGATCTGTAGTTGGTAGGCTCGAGGGTCTGTGTTGGCGCGGGCCGCAAGTTGAACTTCATCGATTTGATACTCTGGACGGATTTAGTCTTGGCGTTGCGATCTTCGTGGGATTGCTTGGCCTGCGGTCGATAGCGATAGTAGTAGTACTCGAAGATGAGGGTAATGCAAGCCAGGCCGATGCCCACGAAGATGACGATGAATACGCCGCCGATGTTCTGGATGCTAATGCCGTCGCTCTGCTCGTCCGCCTTGTCGCACTTCTTCTTTTCCGGGTTCTTGTTCCACCACTGGTCCTTTAGCTTCTCCAGCTTCCGCCTGTTCAGCATCATTAGAATTCTGGGGGAAAAAACGGAGAAAAAAAATGTTGACTCGTCGATAAATTATATTCTCCTTCCTCACATATGATCCTCTTACTATAGATATTATTTTAATAGATTATATATAGTATAACAAAAAAGACTCACGCATTGTTAAACTGATCCTTGAGCGGCGAGCCTTGCTGCACGGCAATGGCGTAGGGCTTTCTCGAGAACTCCTCGCCGATCTGCATGAACTCGCAGTTGGTCATCACCAGGTACTTAATATCGGTAGCATCGCCAATGAAGGCGAACTCGGTAGGTGCATCATCTCGCACGCGCTTCAATGCCTCCTCCATATCCTTCGGGAAGGTCGTATCCTGCATCGTTTGGAACATCTTGGTATACCTGTCGCTCACCGGGTAGTCCCAGACGGCGAGCTTCGAACGCTCGACAGGCGTCAGGCTGTCGTTCAGGCTCATATCCTTCCATATTCTGCGTCACATTACACGAAATTTCGTTATTCTTGCGTTCATTATATACATATTCATTTCAATGAGTGCTGCGCGAACGCGAGAAAGTGCGGGCTGATATATGTGCGGGAACTACGCGGAATAAATGAAAAATGGGGAAATTGGATGTAACTGCGGGCGCACACCAGCCTGATTGCTTTCGAGAGTGGTTATTAGCGGCCGTTTGAAGCTCAATGGCTTTTGTATGGGGGGCAATCGAATTGGCCCCGGCGGCGTTCGGCCGTACACACTTCGAAACTCTAGTATGCGATTTTGATGAAAAGCCTCGATGATACATATATATACGTTATTATTTCCCGTTACTCGCATGCGTGTATGCTATTATAACGAGCCACTGCCCTTTTCATGAAAGATTCTATAAAACTTACTCATAGAACCTCTTCTCGATGTTGGCCATGCGCTCGAAGTATCTGTACTCGGAGGAGTTCATGATCGGTGCGTACTGTATCTTGTACTGCTTGCTGAGATCGTCGAGGGACTCAACGGGTGCGTCGAGCCTCGACACGGTTAGGAAAGCAGCCAAGTTCGCAGTGTACGAGGCGATAATGATGAATCCAAAGAGCCACCAGGTCGCGGCTACAAGTCTACCCGACAAATTCTTCGGCGCCTCGCCGCCACCCTGAGGCGTCAGCGATGTCATGCAAAACCAGAGGCACTCCTTGAGCGTGAACTCGCGCTTCTCGTCGTCGTCCTTGTACTTCTCCCGGTTGTTTTGGTAGCTGTAAGGCGAGAACTTGTCGAAGACCCACATGAGCAGACTCGTGAAGAAGTACGCGCCTAGGATGCATAGCCAGACGTCTGTCTCGAGGACAGTGAGGAACTTGAAGAGCGACGTCGTCGTCTTGGGCTTCTTGCGTAGGATCGAGATACCGACGAGGTCGTAGTAGGGCACCGTGTAGTCTATGACGTTCTCGCGTTCTGCCATCACAGCCAGTGCGCCTAGGGCTATGTCCGCCTTCTTTTCCTTCAGCTCTTTGACCATGCCGTTCCAGTTCCCGTCCTCGTCCATGTTGCCGTACTCCTTGTCGTCCACCTCACGGATCTCGTACTCGAACTTGACGTGCTCGCGGATCTCGTTCAGCAGGTCGATACAGTAGCCGCTCCAGTTGCCCGTCTTGTTGTCGAACATGACGAACGGCGGCTTTATCACTGTGACCACGCGGTAACTCGTCACTGCTGTGTGATTGCCCGCCTTAAACTCGTCTGTAATCTACAATTTTTCATTCAATTATTTACTTTAAAGTATTATTATTATTATTATTTTTTTCTTGTAAAATGAACTATGATATGTTAATAATAAATAAATCCATATAATTGAAACGACTATAAATTATAGTAACTCAATTATTGGGTATTTAACTAAATGTATACTATATATTTGTGTCTGAGTGTGTCCAGTGCAATTATACAATATAAAAATAAAATAAAATTGAAATTGAAACTCAAATTTTGATAAACCCTGGTAGTTTAACGAAAAAATACAATTTCGAATATTAATATACAACGCATGAAGAGCAGATTTAAAAATGCTCATCGTGGGCAGGCTATAGTAATATAAATAAACTGCAAAAGGATCCAAGATCTTTTTAATCGATAAATTGCCGATGGAATGCCAAAACCATAGAGGTAAATACTTTTAACTCTTCATTTTTATTACTTAATTATTTTAACAACTGTGTCGGTGTCTAAACAAGTATTAATAAATCATTTATTCAAAAATACATTTGACAAATTCTTGTTTTTATGAATATTCATTAACCTACACATTGACGCCCTATAAGGTACTTAAAAACATAATTTCAATAGAAATCTTACGCCTAACGCAATTCAAATACAGTAAGCACACAAAAACACACAGAACTCTCATCCTAGACTGTCAAACTTTATAACGAGCAAATTAATCGGGATCGCGCGTCGCGGTCGCAATTACCGGGTTGACAGAGGCAAATTCATCGGGAGACAAACGAACGGGGGGGTGGTAGGTATACGCGCGCGAAAGAGCAGCAGTACGGCAAAGTACGCGCACAGATGTCTGACTGCTGCTGCAACGAGAGAGAAAGCGCATGAGCAACTCAAATGTCGCGCTAACTCCAAAGTCAACACGCCGCGGGAAAGCGCGCAAAGGACGCGTGAGAATCGATTTCTAACGTATACGCGGACACGCTTCCACGCCAGATTCCGCGCGCGGATCAGTTATTCGCGAAAAAAGTGTCGGGCGTCTTTAAAAAGAAATAGAAGAAAAAGAAGAGCCGCTGTTATCGATCAATCGGCTGTTCGCGGTGCGTACTACTATAGAGCGCGCGTGGGTGCAGTGCAAGCGCAAAGTGTCAAGTGGGCCGAGGCTGGGAAAAAAGAAAAGCACGCGCAAGCAGTATTTATGGACTGACGATGAGGGGCGAGTCGATGCCAGCCTGCCAGTTCTCAACCAAATCCTCGTTGATGAGCTTCGAGTCCCTGATCTGAATGACGACGGCGTTGGCCCCGAAGTTGGCGCGGCTCTCGCCGTTCTTGCCCCAGACGAAGCCCGCGTAGGTCGGCATGAAGGCGCTGCCGCTGGTCACCTGCATCAGCCGCCGTCTCAAATCGACGTTCCTCGGTGCCACGGTGACGTTCTCGTTGTAGGCGTCGCACTCGATGAACCGGGGCTTGCGCCACTCGGCCGCGTCCACTGCCGCCTTCATCGCCAGCACGCCTATCTTGGTGAGGTCGTAGTAAAAGGCGGATAGTATTAGGGGCCGCGGGAGTACGCCCTTGCTGGACAGTTCCATGAGCTGTTGCTGGTTCTTCGAGGCCTGGGGCTTGAAGAGCATGAGAGAGACGTTGCGGCAATCGGCGCACCGGGGGCTGAAGTCGTGGTTGAGGGTGATGCCGAACCAGCCGTACTTGTGGCCGGTGAAGTTGAGACTGTTGGCGGCTTGAAGGGCCGCGCCTATGGTCACCTCGTTGCCCAGGATGAAGAAGTTGACGATGTCGAGGTCGCGCAGCATGGATATCTGACGACGGAGCGGCTCGCCAGGTTCCTTCGTGTGCACGATCACGTGTCGCGTGGGCACGTTTAGCAGGAGGGACTTGTACTTGTGGTCCATGACGAAGTTGTCGTCGAAGAGGATGGCCGCGTTGCTGATGTTGAACATGGAGCATTGCTGGCGTATCACCTCGGGCATTAGGTCGGCCGGGTTCATCACTTGCACGAGGTATTCTGCGCTTATGTCATTATCAAACTATTGTATAATCCTATATAATATTATAAAACATTAATCAAGGAGAATGAAACAAGGGCCTTACGCTTTTGTTCTTCTGTTATCTCCCGCCATCCCAGCAGATCGCCTTCCTGGCCAAACTGTGCTGATAGAGTGGGTATGCCGAGCAGGGCGGTAAATCGATTGACAGTTTCAGCGCCCAGGCCGTAGGTCGTCGTGTCCAGGACAAAGTCCGGGATGTTCTCCGGGCTCTCCTGCAGCGCGGATTTCCATGCCGCGCAGACGCTCTCTAGGGTCTCCTTTGAGTCGGTCACGTTCACCTGGGCGACGTACACCTGTCCTAGCTTGTCCGGACTCTTTTCCTTCAATTCCTTTAAAGAGTTCGTCACGCTTTTATTTGCCACGTCATTGTCCACGTCATTGATGACGACTGCGAAAGAGAGAAGGTTTTAACCGTTTGTTTCTTAT
>JAPYZO010002344.1:0-14971 GCA_030522905.1 Torymus flavipes
TAGAACTAAAATTATTAGCCTTTTTCTTATTACTTGATCAATATTGAATTTTCAAAAATGTTCATTATAATAATGTACTTATGCTATGTACGTATGACTAATTTTCACATATCTAAATTTACATACTCTGGTAGAGAATTCACCACATTTTATAGTTAACGTGTTAATTTTCAATGGAAGCATTTTAAGCAAAAATCACAATACAAAAATAATATAATTCATCTCAAAGTTCTACTATTACTTAAAATACACATTTTATGAAGTTTAAATACGATAATTTATTTCGGATTGGTACATAATTATGAAATACAAGCAATGTTCGTTTTTAGCCATAAAGTTAACTGAAAAATAGCTAGCTTTTGTTTCCAATTGCAAACCCACGTCCGCCGACACTTAATAATATGATTACAATATGAATTTATTCGAAACTTTGCTTCTAACCGGTAAACACACATACAGAAACACATCACCATCACCACTGACAAATAAAAAACACGACGTATAAACGTCTCTGAGATTTCATTATACCCTCTAGAACTCTCCGTCTTCGTTATACACCGAGAGCTGCATAATCAGCGTCTTTGCAAATGTGACGAAATCCCACTGCCGCCGGCTAAAAGCCGCGTCAAAACTCATTCTCCCGCGGCAGCAGCGGGAATAAAAAGGAAAAGAATGAAGCGCGAGTCGAGAGGAACGATGAGCCGTGAAAAGAGTCGGGCGCTCTTAAAACAGCAAATTATTTTCCCAATTTACGGCTGGGCTTTGTATCTATATCTATATATACATTATAGTCTCGCGACGCGGCCGATTATACGTCCGGCAGCATTAAAACTCGTCGTCGACTTTTAATAGAATCCCTGCAGCGAAGAAGGAAGAGTCTCTGGCTGTATACAGAAAGAACAAGAGAGAAAGAGGCGCATTCATGCCTTGCGAATATTTCCTTCCTTGCGCCCGGCGACTATTAAAGAAAACAGTTCCTCGAAGAAGAGCGCGGCCATTCATTACCGCCTCGTTCATCATCGCGCGATCGTTATCGCGCCTTTTCGTAATCGAAGGAGAAGGGGGGGGGGTGGCTTCTTATTAATGGATCCCGCGACTGATCGGGATAATTCTTCTCGGCTTGGAGAGTTTTTCGATGTATATATTTTTTTATAAAGTGGAAAGAATGAGAGAGATATTATAAATGACCCTTAGGGATCGCTTTTGTGTATTTGAGTTTTATTTCATTTTGATAAGGTTTGTTTCCTATAGTGGGATTAATTGATTTTATTCATTGAAATACTGTTTTCAAGCTGGTCTGGTTATTTTTAAATGAAAATTATGTAAATTAAGCAAGTATTTATTGGCACACGATGGAATAGAAAAAATTGAAGTTTCTTTTTATTCTGATGAAAATTTCCAACCAATCAATTAAAGAGCTCAATTTTATCCTCACTCTAAAACCCCCAACTTCAATCCACGACGAGCACACTTTCTTCCCTCAAACAAAGTTTGGCGAACCTGGACCTTATACGGTCACCTTTTTCCGCCCCTCCGCTCCTTTCCTGAAAAATCAACGCGCGCGAAATCTGCCGGTCGAATGCAAATGCGCGTGCGGGGCGGCGGGGCCGAGTGCACTTACTTGGCCGGTGCATCGATCCTCCCGCGCTGTCGGCACTCGATTCGATGGCGCGGCCATTTACATCGACATTCGAGTGCTGAGTAATTAAAGCGATTCTAGCCGCTTCTATTCCATGTATTTTACTCCCCTGGATGAGGGAGAGAGAGAGAATTTTCGCGCACGTGCGGAACGCGCATGCCGGCGTCTGTTTGAGTATCGTTAATTTCGTAAACGCTTTTAGACGCGCAGAGAGAGAGAGCGAGATGAGGGCGGGGGGTCGACTTTTAATCAGGGATTCGTGCGGCGTTTAGGATCTATTTGCCCTCGCTTTTTGGAGGCGGAAGGCAAAAATTATGCAGTTTTAGGGTAATTCCCGCTGATTGCAGAGTCGAGTTTGGATTTTGCCTCGGTTATCGGGGATTCGAAAAAGTCTGCGATTCGAGTAGAGGTTTCAAATTGGTTTTCTTTTTTCCTGCTATAGTTAATAAAAATAAATCTTCACTTTTTTATTTCGCTTGATAATTAGTTTTTGGTATGCATAAATACAGATCTAGGAGAAGTTTTGGGAATAACTTTCCGAGAACGGAAAGTAGTTTTCAGTGAAATTATATCCCGTCATTAGCATAATGCACTTGGACAGTAAGTTTTCTTGTTTATTTTCAAGCAAGATTATGAAATAATTTAAGTTTGCCGTATTTTCCGTGATAATCCGGCCTCCTTTTACTCGTCCTTTGTTACATCTTGCCTGGCAACAAGAGAATTAAACGTCAAAAAATAGTTTGCACTATTTTAACGATAGTTTACCTGAAAAATCAATATTCAAAATATTCAAAAAAATACGATAAAACTAAAATACCAGCAGTATTTGGCATTTATGTATATTAAAAAATGCATACACATACAAATGAGCTATCCCAGGTTTTTTATGGTAGTTTAGGCAAAAATATTTTTTCTTCGCGTTCGACTATAAATACACCCATTGCGACAGTCATAACGTCCCCCAACTACCCACAAAAAAATTCTCGTAGTTCTTCATCGCGATAATCTCGCGGTTACGCAACCCGTTTTATCTCCAGCTTCTCGCAAAACCCCCACGCCAAAAAAGATAATCAAACTCCACCAACGAATTCTTCCCGGCGCGCGAGCGTGTAAACCCTCGCCAAAGATAGAACTCCGTGGGCAAGCCCTCAAGCCTCGTAGGCCTCTCGATAAGGCGGAATAAAAAGCCGCACAGCGCGATCGGCCGCAACTAATTAAAAGTTCGCGCCATTACAGTCGGCTAACGACGTTAAGATTGCATTATTAAAGTTCGCGTTTACGTAGGTATACGAGACCGTGTACTACTTCTCACCTCGTTACGCGGCGATTTTTCGAGTTTTGCCCCGGGGGGAGCCGAATTTTCCCTCCGAGTTTTCGCTCCCTTCCCCTCCCTTTTATTAATTCGAGGCGCGAGAGATCTGCCGAGTGGGAGTTAATTTTTAATCAAGTCGAGCGGGCCGGGTGTACATTATGCTTTTAAAAACGTTTAATTTGATTTTTAGGGGCTTAGTAAAGGCAAGAGATGCTGTTGATGATTTGTCTGTGATGCCATTTGATTAGGTTCCAGTGAATATTTGAGTACAAGTCATCATGGAACTGGGGGTATATTCGATGCATTAAAGCTACTGAACTTTAGATCCTCATTTTGATAGCAGCGGTTTATCAATCGCGGTGAATTAAACAGTTCCAAATTTATATTTTTTTAATATGTCAATTAATGTTGGGTGTGAAAAGATATATAATAATATATCTAGTTGTAATTGAATAAATCGATTTTCTAATTATCGATTAAAGTTTTCAAATATATAAGTGAAACTTGCTAGAGCATTTTAAAAACGGACATAATATGTTTATTTAAATGAAAACCCCCAAAATAACTTACAATTCACAATTTTTATCTTTTATTTGATCTACATTTCTTCAGAAAAACATAAATTTCCAGTGAGTCATTTATATCAATACTTGCTTTGCTCTTCTGACACCGAGCTTGATTTTTTCCTAACTGTAATAATTATCATCATGCTTTTAATACATTGGAACAATCAGTATAAATATCTCGTTTTTCTTTAATTTTGTATGCATCTCATAAAATAGTGTTTAAGCTTTTTCTATCTACAACGTTCCACTTCTCTATCTTTTCCATTTTTTGTTGTTATGAAACTATCACACTCTACCACAACCAACTACATCGACCGACACAATCGAAAAACTATCAATCGAACCTATATACACCGTTCGCTTAAAATGCCACGAGCGCATATATACCGCGCTCCCATCGCGCGCATATAAACGTCGGCCCAACTCCATAAAAAAAGCGTGGAACCATAGCACCGAAATGGGATAGAACTCGCACGCGAGATCGCGGCGAATACTCGAGCCAAAGGATTAAAAGTTGCGCCTAGCCCGCTCCATACTACTGCCGTGACGCACTACATGCCCTGCAGAGGGATAACGGCCCCGCCACGCAGCCACAGCGAAACTAATGCAAATTCCGGCGCGGAGTCCGGCGCTTTGGCGATTTGCATGTTTATAAGCAAACGGTATGTGGATGTATATATATACGTGAGCGTGGAGCTCTGCGCGAGTTCTCTCTCCCTCTCTCTTTCGAAAAATATATACGCGCATTCATAGAAATACGACGAATTGGCAATTCGACGCGGGAGCTTTAATCAAGCGAAACAACCGATCGCGCGCGGCCGCGTTGTGCGACTGGTATAGATGGCTATTTCGGAGAGAGATAATTTTATATCGGGTGAGAGCATTAGACCGTTTTGTTGCGAGCGCGACGGGTTTGATGGTAATTGTGTTGAAAGAATGGGGTGTTGGGGTGGATGTCGATGGGTATAATGAAGTCACCGCGCGAGTTATCATGAGAAAGATTTGTAAGTATGAGGAATTTGCGTGAATGGTCGCAATGACGGTAAAATGACTGGCGATTGAAGCTTACAATTTATAGATATACTTAAATGCTGAAGATACGTGATTTCTGGAGTCGCTGACATTGCTCCAAAGTTAGGAAAGTTACGCCAATTCTTTAATTCGACTCCAATAAAACAGTTTTACATTCTATTTATTTTTTTAAATACAATTCATAAAAAGAGATTGCGGTTATTTTATAACATTAAAATATCAGTACGATTCGATATTTTTTTTAAAACGAACAATATTTTTACTTTTTAATTTCAGTGAAAAAAATTATTTTTCCTGTTTTGTCTTGTATAAGTTATAAAAAGTTCCGTTTCCAGTGAGTCTAATCAAAGTTCTTTTAACCCGACAAAAAAGTGTTTACTTATACTAACAGCCTAATTAACTAATCACTAGATATTCTGTTATCAATATTTCGCCAGACGTTGATGGAAATAAATTCACGCATAATAATGTACTCAAATTTTATATGATAAAATTGTCATAGTATATTATATTTTATAATAACTGTTAAAAATAAAGTCTTTGTGGTATTTTTCCATTCACAAATATAGGTAATTCTTATCTGTATACACGGATAATCGGTGTTCCGATTCTATGTTTTATACAAATATTTATATAGTTTCTTTTAGGGCATGATATTCTATTATTCTATCATATGTAATATTGATAATTCTTTATTAGGTACCGCTCATCAGAACAGCTATAGGGTAAGGTTCCCCAATATGGATATGGACCATCGCAATATTTCGAAACCTACGCCTAAATAAAGTTGCTATATACTCTAATAGCCATTGAATGTATTCTCGAGGTGATTGTTTCCAACCGCTCAACATTTTTCAAACAGCCAAAAACGAACTACCGTAGTTTAAGGTGAATGATATTGGCTATTATTATGCATAAATATTATTCTAGAATCAGTATAAAGCATTTTGGATTTATCTATTTTGATTAAAATATATTTTTATTTATGTTACTATAAAAAGTACTGATGAACTCCATAGTTCGTAATATGGATCAACTCTAGAATCCTTAGTATAGACAATGGGAACATTTATAATTTTTCATTTTTTTTTTTCACTTTTTAGCTATAAAATAGCGTTTTTTATGAATTTACATATATTGATTATAGTAGAAAAACCATTTTTTAGTGATATTTACATAAAATCTTCCTAATTATGACATGCTGTTACTTTTTTTAGATAAAAATAATAAATAGACTACCATAGAATATAAAAAAGATTTTTTGTTTTTTTAAATAATTAAAGATATTTGGATACCAAAATGTATGTTTTTATTTTAAATTTTCTCTGATTTTTTAAGTGGTCTGTGTTAACAATACATTTTTCGAAATTTCGATATTGTCTTTTTTCAAAACATTATCATCGACCGATAGAAATTTTGTTTTGGCATGCGAGATTTCTCTTTTTAGGCACGACTGCTTCTCGAGAGAGCCTTATTTGTTTTCAGATTATATTTTTTATATTACCTATGCAATCACTTGGAAACTTGAACATATTATTTTTAAAACATTTTCTTAAAGATTAATCGCCCCGAAAGCTTAAAATAACATCTAGTTCAATTTTCATAGTCACGTGAATTTGTGTGTGCCGTATTGAGAGCTTTTACCCAATAGTTTCGCCAAAGTGGAAACATATCAATTATATAACCACTCGAAGTGGTTATATTATCTTAAACATTATCCACAATGCATGTATATGTGAGCATGTAGTGGAGTCTGTGGTCCCGTTCATCGATTATCTCAGTGAAACTTCAATGAATCCGATCCAAATTTATATCACATGTTTTTCTTATTATAAGTAACTGGTGGTCCTATTTTAAATCTAATCCACTGCAATTATAAATATACCATGATGTCACTGCAACAATCGACTGCGTCCTCATTTATATTCCAGAAATTTTAAATTAGATGCGAATTCAGGAGGTCTCGCAGCCTGTCAAGTGGTGCATAAGCTGACTATCCTTCTTACGCGGAGAGTGCACAAAAATGAAGCCTAAAACTGTGCCTAGAAATGAAGCCCAGTACTGGTAATTAGTAGCACAGAATGCTTCAACTAAAAAATTCCATTCGCCCACAGCAAAAGTCGACCCCAACTTCGCCACTCTTCCTCGCACCTCCTTTTCTCCGGTCTTCCTCGCGCACACCTCTCGCAAATCGGCCGCACCTTCCAATCTGATTAATATTGCAGCAACAACGCGCGCATTATTCAGCGGATCATCCCCGCGGCTACGCGCTCGCGCGTGCACTCACGCGTGCGCCCGTGGTAATCCTTGCATGAAATTGTTATCAGGAGAGAGAGAGGGGGGGGGGGGTAGAAACGCGCCTCCCTTCTCTCGGTAAGACTGATATATGGGGCTCGGCATGCATAATATGGCCGCGCTTACGCGAGGGCCTCTACCCGCCTGCCTGCCTGCCTGCCTGCGCAAGCCGGATTTCGTAGGCGCGAGCGAGTTCTCTTGGCTAGTTGCTGGAAATTGGGAGCCGCGAAATTATCCGGACTCGCGATTCCACGGATGCGTAGGCGCGTTACACTGGCACGGTGTATGCAAGGGGGTGGTGGGGTTGGGTAGGTGAGTTTCTCGTTATGAGGTTTTAAAGAGGAAGAAACGTAATGCGAGGCCTGTGCAGATTTTTTGATATTGCATAGGAAGGGGTATATGTTGTGGTGAAAGCGATATGCTATGTGCAGTCTATTGTAGTTTTGATGGCGCGACAATGCGAATTCTGAGCTATATTATTTGAAAATATGAAGAAAAAAAAATGTACGAATACATAAAATTGAATTTGTAGTAAATATGTAAGACTAAAGTGTATAACTTTGTTTTTATAACCTTTCAATTAAGTAACCAAATTTATTTTTTCTATTCAGTGGTATCTTTTATTTTCTCAATAATGTTACAGTTCTTATCAGCTACAATTCCAAGAATAATTTTTTACGCCAGTATTGTATTTTCTTTTTCTTTTAATCTGAAAGTGGAATGAACTTTCAAGATTCGAAACTTGTAAAATTAAAATAGGTATATATATTTTTTTATACATACTATTTTATATAAAAGAAATAGTACCTATAATACGAAGTCAAGTTAATAGAATGATATAGTAGTAGACCTATGCAATAAATATTAAGCGTTTTAATTAAAAAATAACAAATCAATATAAATAAAAAATACCATCATACATTTCATACACATAAAATCTTTTATACCAAAACATTAAAAAGTATATGTTAATCATTCTTATTGACATAGACATACAATGCAATTAATTTTAATAACACATATATATTATTATTGACATTTCTTTTCATATTTTATTATGTATTTCACCCTATGAGACACACAACAATTATTTGATCAAAAAAACAAATTACAATGTATAAATATGAATTCAAGCAAAAAGATTACAATTGTAGACCACAAACACAGTAAACGATACCGCATACTAAGCTTTGTAACTATTATCGCTAATACGCAATACATTCTTTATATATACTAGAGATTTGAACAGCACACGTTGTACGCCCTAACCTAGAAAACGTTTCGACTTCCTGATTTAGACGCATGTGCACTACATGAGCCAATCACATAACGTTTATTTTGGCTTCACAACATCCGCTCATGACTTCTTTATATAGGGAATATAAATTTTGTATCCTGGACTAAATTATTCCCTGTAAAATCCATTTAATCGTACTAGTATAATTGCCGAGGATTTTCAATACCCAAATGCTATTTTTTGTCTAAAAAAAGATACTTTGATTTTATTGACGAGGAGCTACAATTTTTCAAATTTGTAGGATAATTTCAGAAATCAAAGTATATAATTACATAATAATATTATTTTTTTCTTTCCTCAATTTATTTTATACAAATATTTTTTTATATATTTTCATTGAAAGTATGCTTTAACAATATGAAACACCAAAACTCTTCAAAGCAATGCAAATTGATGTAGTTGCATAACAAATATAAATATTTGAGCTTATTTTTTATCTGATCATTGCACTCTAAAAATTCTGAAATATCTGAGAATTATATAAATAACTATATGGTTTTATGGTCTTTAGATATGTAATTTGATAAAAGAATATACAATTATCATATCTTCGGAAGCAAATTTAAGTAAAGTAAACAAATTGGGTTAAGAAATCTAGAACATATTAATTCTCGAATTTTTAAAATGGGAGTATCAGAATTTTACATAAAAACAATGATAAAATATCCAAGCCTGAAACAAAATTTTTATAAGGTTAATTATTGTAAGGTCAAGGAATACAACTTTTTATCATACATAGTTAAACTATTAGTAAAAGATATTTCTCATTTACCAGTTCAAATTAATATTTTACGGAATCATTACTTATTCGTAGATATCATTAATGATAGATTTTTAATTGCAAATTGCAGTAATAAAGCTATTATTGATACCAAATAACCCATAAGTAACACTGAAATATGGGCAAGAGATTCATTATTATCAGTAGCCAGAATTAAATCTTTTATATCGTCAATTTTCGATTTTTTTTCTCGGCGTTTCCAGATATTTAGAATTCCAGACTCGATTATTTGTTGCACAAGCTTATCGAATTTGTGAGCAAACGGCGAGGCTTTCTCATACCCAAACGCTCCTTTGTCTGAATAAAATGATACTTTAGTAATTTCCAATGACTTCATGTTCTTTCCCGCCATCCTGTTTACGATTTCTCTCTCTGCTAAATAGCTATATGAAGCAGACACAATCCGTTCTTCTGACTTGCAATCCAAGCATTGTGGTTGATTGATATGTATAGTTTTGTTGCCATGCATGCCTTCTTTTTGCACCGGTAGACTAATACTATAAATAGGTAGTCCCGATCGTACTACGTCATCAGCGGTATTAAATTCAACATTGCCATGTTGGACTTTAAACACTCGTTAGTTTCGAGATGACATCAGTTACTTGGTCTATGCAAGACCGCTATGGTGAAAATAATCCTTTCGGATGTTTTTTGTGGTTGCAAAACAGCTTTACTCAAAATTATTTGCATAATGTTAATGGTGCGCCATTGTTTCTTCGGAAATCGTAGGATAATTGCAATAAGACGGAAAACAATTATACTGATAGGTATGAATAGAGCATTAATAATAATTATATGATTGGACGAAGTTATTTTCATATATAAGCATATATGGAGCTCATTCTGTTCTAATTTACAAAATGTAGCATTAAACAAGATGTTAGTATCAGAAATCATTGATGTACTGAACACAAATTTTATGCTAAACTCTAACTTTTTGGATATAATTTTCAAAACTTTATCACTCTGATCAATATTATAAGTTTTTATTTAGTGATTTCTTCGAATAGTAATATTGTATAGATCGAAGGTAGGTAGTTTCAAAACATAATTATTCATGTAATTTATTAAGGAACAAAGTAGTGGATTGTATGTTTTTGCAAATGGATTATAACTATAAACATCGAAATCTCCTTTGGCATTCACAGTCATTATTGAAAAATCGAGAAATTTTAAATTCCATGCATATATATTGAAAGATTCTTTGAGCTTGCGATGATAGATGAGCTGTTGTTCTTTAAAATTAATAGTTTTGGTCTTGGTTGTATCGATGAAATATTAATAATAAAATTAAAAATATTATTGATGTTGTTTAAGTAAATTGGCATTTCATTGTAATTAAAAGCAACGTAAAGTACCAATATATTTGCATTCATAATGGGTTTTATTTTTGAAACATAATTGTCATTTTTATTTTTAATTATATCATAACTTACTGTAACAATTGGCGTTTTACTAGCTACATGTTGGAGTAGCGCGTTCAGGTTTTTTACTTCCAAACTATTATAATCCTCGAGAAATAATATAACTTGAGATATATTTATATGATTAATAGAATTTTTAACAAAGATCATCCAGTCATTTACATTGCAACTCACTTTTTTGCCATAAAAAATGACAATTATTAACAATAAAAATATTTTCATAGCTTAACTCTTATTTGTAAGCTCTTCCAGTTTGTAAGTTGAAGGCTCTGTCTCTCACAGTTTCTATTAAACTTTTGCTAAAATGGACAGTACTTATTAAAATTTTGTACACACAATATATAATAATGCGTAATGTTTTAGTTTTTGATTAGTTATTGATCGATTTCCTCACAACATAACAGAATAATAATTTAATATTGATTTTAAAAACGTTTTAGCTAAAATAAGAATAATTATATTGATTCCTTCTAGAACAACTACTGCAAAAGTAAGTAAAAGTTTTGCTAAAAATTCGTCACAAATAAGAAGTGTGTGAGATATTTTGAAAGAAATGTACGTTATTTACAAAAGAAAATGTATTCATGGATATATTTACATCTGTGTGTATGTATACGTGGAGATTTAAACTTCTGTTGAACTGATTTTAATGCGACTATATACACCAATTTTTTGTTATTTTTACCAGTATGCAGGTAAATTATTTAAATTAATTTTTTGTGCAAATACGTTGTGGTTTTTATATACGTAATTATATTTCCGTATCGATTTGAAGTAATTTTTGTTTTACATTTATATTTTAGATCCCTTTTCTCGTAAAATGACCACCCGATCGTCGATAAGAACTTACTTCCTATTGTAACTTAAATAACTTCTCTGCTATGGAATCAACAGCTATCATTGATTCTCAGTGGCACGTGCACTAAGGTGACACGCTTAAAATTAATATTTTCATGAAATATTTAATACTTAAATCTCTTCTGCGTGTTAATGTAATTTTTTTTAATTCGTAAATAAAGTTTAAAAATTAGAAAGTTTCTAAATCCTCTTCTTCAAAAGTTTCATCATACCTTTTTATCTTCATATCATCATATATTAATAGTTATACGATATTGTAAAGGGCAAATTTGCCCGTATAATCATTAAATAAATAAATAAATCCCCATCTGAATTTCCATGATACAAAGCGCGTTGCTTCATTATAAAACCGCTACAACAAGTACAATATAAATATACATTTCAAAATTCAAAAACCTCCTGAATTTATGTGTAGCTCTGCACAAATACGCCCATAGCAACAGCTGACGGAGATAACGTCCACATTATCTAAAAATTGTTCTCCCCGGCTTGCCTAAAAGAAAGCCTATTTTCCTCCAAACTTACGTAACTGCACCAGTTCAGCCCCTCACGGCAGCACCTTTAATTATCCCGCTATATTATGCGCACGCGCACGGACGAAGAGAGACAAAAGTACAAAAGCCTCGCGAAAAAAAGAGGCACACACACACACATACACACATACCAGCCTCAAGCAGCAACAGCGGCAGCAGTGAACAATATTTGCGCGAACGGGGAGGGAGGCGCCAGTCGCGCAATTACACGCGCAACTTTATTCCTCGCCGCGCACTTTTAAGAAGAGGCATTCGTTAGCGCAAATTGCGTTATACTACACGTGCGCGAGCGCGCGATGTAAATGGCTCGCTGCCGGGGTGAGTTTTAACCCCTTTTCTCTGTCTCCCGCTTTGTAAGAAGGCACGCGCGCGACTTCCGAGTTTCGCGCGAAAAATTGCGCGCGGTGTCTTTTACTTTGTGTGTGCGTGTGTGTGTGTGGTACTCGTACGTGTGTGTCTTGGCTAAAGAGTTATGACGACCGTGTGGAAACGAGGCTGGAGTAAGCGGTCGGTCTTTTTTTTGCTGTGTGCCTTTGTTACGGGGTAGATGGTTGCTTTGACGCCAGGGTAGCAAATATATGCAGGTTTCAGATCTGACAGGGCTACATTTCTGATGTTTTTATTGTTATTGAAATTATTGTTAATGTCCAGTTTTATATATATTCTATAAGGTATTGTACATTTCTGAATTTCGGAAATAAATAAACAAAAATTTTACAAATGAATAAGTCTATTATATATTCGTTTCAATGTTGAAAATATACTTTCTTATTGGTCAAGTCTAATCATAGTAAATTCTCTTGGAAAGCAACGTAATACACAAATCCATGAAATTACTAAAAATGTTAGAATTATTTCTTACGTCAAAATTCTTAATTGAGCTTTTATACTGTAATTTAAATCAACGATAAAATTATTTTATTTACTGCGAAATAACATCCTGGAAGTAATATTATACGCTACTAGAACTGGTATCTCAGTAAGACAAAACTACGTCTGATAGCGCGCCTCGAACGTGTTAAGCTCAAGAAATCAAAGAACCTCGTCAGCATGCAATCACGCGGCAGCTCTGCAACCCCCATCGATAAATCAGCTCGACACAAGGGCGCGTCGAAAACCTCGCGTCTCCCCAAAGCCAAAGCCCAGGGGCAAAATCAGCACAGCATCGACGCATAGCAGCATCCGGCGAAACTCATTTTATTCCAATTTGGCGAATCGAAGCTCTCGCGCGCTCCAGGTATTACTACTTCAGCGTCCAGCGCCCCGTGTCGAACAGGTAGGCGCTGCAGACGGCGGCCTGCCTGCGCTAGCGAGCGAGCCGGCTGAACGTGAAATTGGTACTTTGAAATTTCATTAGTGAAGTCAGGTGGCGTCACAGATTCAATTAGCTTTTTATTGGATTCCGAACAGCGCGCGAACTGTCAAAGCGGTAACCGCGCGCGCGCGTACCCGAGTTACCTGCGCGAGGGCTACGATTACCGTGCGTCCTGTTCTATACCTCTGACCCAACCCTGCACGCCTCTCGTTATCTGCTTCGATGTGGGAGTGTATCGTGGTGGCTATTGGTGGGAGAACTTGATGGCGGAGGGTGCGTACAAAAAGAAGGTGTATGCGCCGCGAATGGAAATTGAATGGTTCGTTGTTTTGAATATTGCTGTTTCGGTTTTTGCGGTATTCTCAACGATATAGTGTTGATGAATGCTGGCTCTGGATATTAATGCCTTTTACTTTATTAAACGGAAAGGTTTACAATTATGACATAATTTATCGTAATTGACATTTTCATGAATTTCAATGTTTTGGAGATTACTGAATAAAGATTATGCAGTTATTCAAAAATATCTGCGGTTGTATGAGTGTGTGCGATGAGTATTTTTTTAGAACACACACACACACACACGTTCCAATTTTGTCTCGAATACATGCAGTTCTATATGAAGTAATACAATGTTAACTGTTAATCGTACAGATAGATGAATTTTACTGCGTTATACAATTAATATAAGCTTTTCGTAATAGATTGATTAAACATTGACTATCTCAATTTAATTTGAAATTTATTTTAAGCAAACAATAGGATTTGAATTTCTGCGAAAGATTTTCCACCCTATTTCGTTTATGTGCTTCGCACGCTAAACTAATAGCAGCAAGAAATTACTTTAAAAAAAAGGTTACATTAAAAGTTAAAAGTTCCAAATATTTCCCCATGTATATATACATAATAATTTTTTGAAAAGAAAAAATATTCCAGTGATTATTGATGCAGAATATTGCGGTAGATTTTGAACTTCGAAAGCATGTAAAAAATGCAAGAGCTATACTTGTATTTTACATACTTTCAATTTTTGAGCACATCCTTGATCAGTACAGTTGAAAAGTCGCCTCTGCTTAGCAAAGATTAACTCGAGCTTAAACCGAGCCCTCCGCAATCGTCTTCTACAATTTCGCCTGAATCTGACGATTTTGCAAACAAAATTTCTCTCATCAAACAAAACAGATTTCAATCTCTCGGATCATTTTCCCCGCGCACTCGGCGCGCGAAATTCGGGCGTTATAGAAATACGTACGCGTGCGCAACGCTCTAGGGCCATTCTCGCCTACTGTTGCGTCCTCTCTCAGAGGATGAATAATTTCGCGCGAAGAGCCGCGTTCTTGCATAAATAACACTGGACGACGCACTCGTTGTAGATATTACGGTTTGTTTTCACGAGCACTTTGCACGGGTCTGCAATAAATATAATATCAAATTAGTGATAGTGATGGCGATGGTGGGAGTAGCTGTATACTTGTTTATTTGAAATTTTAATTTAAAAGGAGTCGACTATTTAATAACAATTTATACAGAAATTATGAAAGTAGTTATAACGAATCGTCAACAAAACGAGTTTCAAATATAATAATATTTTAATACTATACTACTGTTACGTGTGGATACAAGTATGAATATAGAAGAACGAAATAAGCAAGGCAAAGCTTTTTATTATTAAGAAGTTATGAGAGCTCACTCGTAACACTACACATAAATTTTAACCACGTAAAAAAAGAAGTCCAGAAATAACTAATTTATATACGATTCAAAATGTGTTATTTACTCTTAAAATTTTATTCTATATTGGTCTTCATTAAATACAATCAACATTAAGGTTGTATTGACTATACGATTCAAGCGCGAGTTAGCATTACTAAAGATTAGCAATAATTAATTACCAAACCGGATTTATCACTTTTGGTTTA